>WURS02436929.1:0-15292 GCA_011762765.2 Rhinocypha anisoptera | reverse complement strand
GAAAATACTATTCCCTTGTGTTCGTCTTTATATGTTTTCCTATCCTCTTTCCAAATTTTATCCCATTTTATATTTACCGCCTATGGCGTATTTTTTTCATATATATATTATATATATATATATAAACTGATAAATGATTTGAAAATAAGGCAAGTGAGGGAAGACACAGACGGACGGACACAATATGTGGTGAGGATGATGGAAAAGTGTACCAATCATAAAACAGGAAAAATGACTAAGTGGGAATTCCTACCAAGGAATTTCGATATTGGCCCGTAGTCATTCAAAAAATCTTAAACTGCTTCTACGAACTCTGTCCAGGTAAATATCAAGTTTGATCGACTCCCGCTTCTTTATGACCCTATAGCTTCCGGTGACCTTAGCTCCTATTTTCGAGTTCCGTTTTTGTCTCTTGTCATATTCATCAGATTTATTTTCATCCTTTCGGAGGTTTACCTAACACCCGTTTCTCTTGTTTCCTCTTTTTCCTTGTTGTAATCGTTTATGTTAATTATGTTGCGTGCCTCTCGATTGCTATATTGTCTGCATATTTATCTCGTTTTTCATAGTAATTCGCAATTAGTACATCATTTCATCTTTTTACATTTAAATGTGTATTTCTTGTCTTCTATTGTGAAACATCTTACCTATCTGTTACGCTTTTGTAAAACCTATTATCCTCATCTCCATAGAAAGTTAATTATACATCCAGTATTGCGATTTGCAATTGCCAACTTGTATTCTGTTCCTTTATCTCTCCTACGTCCCCTTTTGAATCCTTTTCCCGGGTAATCTCTTTGCTTTCTCTATTTGAATATTTTCACTTTGATCAACATTGTACACATTTTCAGTTTGTTGTGAATTGGTTTACCCATATGACCGTTACATAATGCATTTGTGGCTGGCTATATCAAGGTGAAACAATAATCTCTATTGGCCATTTTAGATTTCTGCCAACGCCTGCACGGTATATAATTATCAATATACATTCATTCCAATTTTGTATCTTCTGGTCCTTTAGTCTTTGTTTATGCAAAGAGTAAAGATATATATTTTCCTGTGTAGATCATTCCTATGAATTCGCCATAGGAATTTATTCTCAATGTTGTTCATATGCAGATGTCCTTCATGCATTTAATTTTTAATTTGATTACTACAAGCTGCTTTCACGAATTTACAGTAACCCTCTCAGCCAGGGTGGCGAGAGTGAGCGAATAAACAAATTTCTCTCTGGACCGGGCGACGGTTGGAGAGGTGGAAGGAGGGAGTCTAAGAGGGAGGGAATAGGGGGAAGGTGGGGAAAGAAGTGAGTGTAAAGCCCGGCGAATTTCGATCAGTGGATTCACAGTAGTATATACCCAACGCATGAGGCGAGGGCTACATGGGAGGGGATAATGATTGGCGCTCACACGTGATTTGAAACTCTTCTCCCACTATCTAATATGGGTTCCCATTTATCTAAAAATATTTTGGTGGAAAGCGGGATTCAAGCAGATAATAGGAAAAATATAGACAAAATAGTGATAAGGATGTTTTTTATATAGAATTTTTAACAAGAAAGAGGAAATAAATTAAACTTATAAGTTTGAGACACGTTAAAGTTCATATTGAACTATAATTTCCCACATGTAAATGTGTTATCCAAAATTTTGAGGCGTATATGTGAAGTAAAAGCGTAACCTCTAGAATATCCAAAATAATAAATTGGATAATGAATATAAAATATGAACCGGTAATGAAAAATAGTATTTTTATAATTTTTACTGAATTCATTTCTAGAATTTAAATAATGAGCTATTAATGTTATTCTCAGGAGTTTTAAGATCAATATGCTTTGTCAATTGTGTTAACCTGGTGGGTGGTCGAGATTTAAATCTACACCTTCGTGCAATGGATACAAGAAAACCAGGGATCAAACGTGACATTACAAAGGTGCCAAGCGAGATTAGAATCAATAGAATAAAACCTTTATGAAATTTCTAGGACGGAGTTGATCATGTCACATACCGATTTCCATCAAATAGCAGCTCGCATTCACTAATGACTTCGACAGATTTAGTCCTATCCTCACCTATTTATTGATTTAAATATTAACTCCAATACATGGCTTAAAAATAAAAAATTCCCCATCAAGATAAAAAAGAACTTATTTTTCCGATATTTTGTTTCGCCGTATTAAACACTCGAGTCGGTATACTTTAATCCACTGAATGTAATCGTCATTATTCATTTTGGGATATTTATAAATGGATATTAAACACAAATGAAAGAGATACAAATGAAAAAAGGGGACAATTAAAGAAAATTTATTTTGAATATACGTACGTACTTTTTATTTTTAATATATCCCGTCTCTGTCTCTCAAAGCCACCAAAAATTTAGAAGAGATAGCTAATGTCCATTTTTGTGTCTTTCTATGTCTTAAATATTTAAGTTGAAAAAATATTTATGTTTCATTACTACGCATTCCTCTAATGAATTTTTTTACTTGATCATGCTAAAAATACACTAATTTTAAGGTTTAAGTATTCATTCATTAGATCATAAACAATTTAAATAATTTAGAGATCTGGAAGCTAATTTCAAGGAAGTAAAACTAAAAAGAAGGAAGCATTCAATGAAACGGTTCGCGTATGGATAATTCTCTAAGAATCGGAGACTTAGATAAATATAAAGTCAGTTCGGAAAAGAATACAATAACTTCAGAAAATTTGTGCTGGAGACATACCGGAGAAAGGTAAGGGGAGGAACGAGGAAGTGTAAAGAAAAGTGGAAGTATTGAAGTCAATACGGAATGCATTAATGAAAAGGGAAACCATATGATCTTTAATCATCCTGAAGCATAATAAATTCGCATAGAATATAGAAAGGGAAATTGAAGGGAAGACCCGGAAGGACAAGGAAGACTGAGAGATATAAAAAGGATATGGAAAAAACTACCAAGTTGTGAGTAATTTGGCATTATGTATTGAAGGCTACAGTCAAACAATCTTCAGATTGGAGGGATGAATAAGTGAGAGGCACGGAAGGGAATGCCTTCTTCGAATGCTTCAAACACATTCAGGGCTGCCGACCATCTCCGTAGGCGCCCAACTCAGGGACACCAGCAGCAGTAGACCCAGCAAGAGATACGACGTGATGCCGTCAGCCGCCCGTGCGCTTTCCTCGCGAGAGTTTCGATGCGTGTCCGCACCGTCGTCTCCGGGAACCAGCCACATCCCCTTCAGAATTAAATCTTCCTATACCACTCCCCTATGTCGCTTTTCAAGGGAATAGACGAAAACCCTGTCTGACCTCGAACTCCTGGGTTGACATATCTTCTTCTGAGCACGAAATGTATATTTTACACTCCAATCTACTTATTTTAGGGTGGATGTGACCTTGTATTTATATTTTATTTATTTATATTAGCCACCGAAAGCCTAAGGGCTAAGCAGCCACCGAAAATACAAAAAATAAGTCGTTACTTTTATTTTGTTTTTCCTTACCTTTAAGCCGTACGTACAATCGTTATTTCTATCGTGAGCTGGCTTATGAACAATATATTTACATTAATTTATTAATACATATATAATATTTTAATGAAACAACAGGAAATGGTAGAAGTAACCTTCGTATTATAAAACTGATAAAAAAATTATATTCCAAATTTTTACGAACATTAATTGTGTCATTAATTATGTAAAATATATTTTGTATTATAAAACATTATATATAAAATATATTATAATAAATATTTGTGGGGCGGAAATCCGAAGTGGTGACGCCCCTATTAACGGCCCCTTCCCCGTTCTCCCACGAACGCCGACGGACGACAAGGATGGAAGGAGAGAGAGGGAGAGAGAGGGGAGGAGGGAGGGAGGGAGGGAGAAAGGAAGAGGGGAGGGAGAGAATGGTAGAAAGAACTCCCCATCGGAAAGAAAGGAATCGTCTTTTTTTCCCGAAAAATCTACATCGAACATACGAGTAGCTGAAATTTCGGTAAACAACATTTCAGGGCCGCGGACATCATGAGCGAACGTATGGGGAGAGGGCGGAGGTGATTCGGGAAAAGTTAGTAGGGAGACCCACGTCGAGGGGGGGGGGGAAACCTTATCAAAATATAAATATCTATCCAAAATATACATCTATCCTTAAATTTCCTCTGAGCTGGCATCTGAAATACGTATTTCGCTATTACTTCTGTCTAAAATGAAAAGCAGCGCAAGCGGTGGAAACCAGAAAAAAATGTATATTTGATATAACCTACATATCACATTTTATTGAAAGAAATTATTTATTTAGTTTCGGGCTCATATTATTTTGCCCTCTGAACTTTTGAGCGTAGGTCGCAACTGACTTTTCACGCGAACGCGAACAATTGACTTTTCGCGTTCCTTGTGTTATATATCTTGCGTCAGCAAGCAGAAATGAATATGAAGTCGACGGAGTAGTAGTACTTATAGTCGAGGGCTACGGTGATTTACCACCCCCTCAAATAAAAAAATAAGCAATTGGACAAACGCAGCACCCATACCCGAGATGGGACACGAACCCGTGACCTATGAATCAGCCAGCGAGCATGCTACCCACCGGGATACACCAGCCACGAGACCGATTCACAGCCGCTTAATACCAACTAATGTAATACAATATTATTCTGAAGCACAAACATGTGTCCAAGAAGCCCAAGAACTAAATCAGGTAAAATACAACACACCTAGTTCATATTTCATTAGGGAAAATATCTATTTCAAAAGACACTCATTTCGTCAGTTGAAAACAATAACTCTAGTCTCAGTAGAAGAGTTAATCTGGAAATCAGCTTATTTATTAATATAGAAAATATCGTAAATACCTCAAGACGTAGAGAAAAACCACCGACAGGCCCAAAAAATATCTTATGACTATCGATCTAGACGAGAAAAAATCGTCGCGATTGTCGATGTATAAATAATAACAAAATTGTCGTCACTGGAGTGCGGCTTTACCCTTACGCTCGCGCTCTTGAATAGCTCATTCAAGCAACGATATCCAAATCTCTATTCCGTCTGACGACATATAGGGCAGAGAGACACACGAAGACCACCCGCGAAATGTGAAAGATACCGCTTGAAGGCCTCGGAGGGATCATTCTCCTCACCAAAAGGCCAAGATACGGAAACTAAATCGTCACAATCCATATCAGCTCATACTCAACTCACTCTCAGGGAATACAAACCGATACTAACTTCATATTATTATCCTCCTACGACACGGAGCCGAGGAGGAGGGACGCCGGCATCTGAATTAAACCACCCAGTCCGCGGCAGTGGGACGCGGTCGCTGGACGCTCCGGTGAAACCCATCTGGAGAAGTCGTCCGGTGGATGGAAGTGGGGCGGAGAGGGATGGATAGATGCCTCACCCAGCCAAAATATAGGCATAAACACCTCCCACCCCACGCAAACCCGCACGAAAGGAAGAATGAACGCCCGACTCGGAAAGAGAGCATCATTGTGTTCCTCCTCTCCCTACCCCCATCCGCCCACCCTTCTCTTTAGAGGGCCCCTCTCTTTATCTCCCTCATCCTCTTCCTCCTCTCTTTCTCCCCTTTCTCGCTCTCTCTCATTCTCCCTCTCTCTCTCCCTTCTCTCGTTCATCATTCTTGCTCCTCCAGTGCATTTCCCATTTCCTCCTCGCCACGTTGACTTCATCTCCCCTTCCTCCCTCTCTCTCTCTCTCTCTCTGCCCTCCGTTTTCACCCTCACCTTTCCCCTTGTCTCACGGACCCTCAACCTCCCTTCCCCACACACTTTTACCCTTTCTGTCTCCTCTCCCTCCTTCCCCCCCCCCCCCCCCCTCCCTCTTTCTTCCCCCTTCCCCCCCCCCCCCCCCCCCCCTCCCCCCCCCCCCCCCCCGACTTTCCTTTTCTTCCCGCCCTCCTTCTTGTCCCGACATCTGGATTCCCATAGTTTCTAGGGCCTTCCACGCCCCCACCACCCCTGGCTCCCTCTGTCCTAGAGTCCTCTCTGTCGTCCCTTAATTTCCAGGAATCCTCTTCCCACTCCTTCCCCCTTGTCTTGTTACTGGCGCGCAGATATATATACGCTGGCTTCAGGGTAAGCAGGGAAGTCTATCTCCAACCCTCCTGATATGGAACGTCTCAGGACGACCGGCGAAGGTCTAGAGGCCTTCCTACAGCTTTGCGACTGCGGTGAAGGCTTTAGGGAGCCATCGGGAGAAGAGGAGCGGCCGAAAGACGGGGTTCAACCTTCGTTTATGGCGGGGGAGGAAGAGAGACACCGCCCTTCTCCTTCCGGGATAGCCCTCGAGACGTCCGTGGGAGGGACGACGAGTGGGCCGCAACCCGGGAGTAGAGGCGGCCAGGCGCAAGGGGGCAGGGAACGAAGGGAGAGTTCGAGGATCCGTCACAACCGCAGGCGAAGGGAGGCGAACCAAAAGAGGAAAAGACTTGTGGCGTCGCGGGCCCGACACGGGAGTAGAGGTCTCCCCCCTCCATTGGGATTGGGGCAGGCCATACGACTGAACAAAGGTCTCCCTCATCCTAGAGAGGAGTCAAACTGCGGAGCCAGGGATCCCCAGTCTTCCCCCGCGATAGCAGCAGCGGGAACAATAATCCCTCTGTGTGTCGCCTACGCCTCCCAAATCTTTGGTGACCGCGGAAAACTCGTGCCCCTAAAGTGAAGTCAGCGCAAAGTGAAGTCCACCGTTATTTTTTTCGCCCCTAACAACAGTGACGCGAAAAACAATGGAAAAAACACTTGAGAGAGTGACTTTTGTGTTGCTTAGGCAATTTATCTCTTATTCCTTTTTGTGGTTTTTCCTATCCCTAACCTTAATTTTTTCTAATACTTCCAGAGTGCTGTATATATTTTTATTGTTAGTATATTACATTACACGCATATATTTCCTTTTTTACCTTTTCTATTACCACTGGTTTTGTTTGTCAGTTTTCCATGTGGATGGAGTTGTGCACATAATATATCTTTTTTAATGTAACAATTTATAACTATAAATTTTTTCTGTGGAATCCATTGGTTTTCCAACTTCCTCGCTACATTTTGTGTTCGTCCTTTTATGTGTCACCATCCCTTTTCATGCTTCTCATTTTTTTGTCGCACGTTTTCGCCATTTGATGGTTATACCATGTGAAAGAATAGATTAAAAAGAACCTGTGCGAAAAAGTCAAAGTTAACCTTATGCAAAGTGCGTAAACTCGAAACGCGGGACATAACCGCAGGGGTCACTTCGGTGAAAGAAAAGTAAACGTAAATGGTATTCGAGGAACTATAGGAGACATTATTAAGGAAAGAAAAGTACGAGTATATGTATATAAATAATTTTAAGTAACTTTGTGACGGAAAAAATACATAGGAGAACTCCGGAAGAGGAAAACTAACTGACATAATTCCATCAGGACGTATAATTCACCGAGGATGAAATAACTTGATTAAATTTAATAATAAACAATTTAAACTTCAATGCTTTGCATATTTCCACAAAATTAATTTTGTGGAAATATACATCTACATAATAACCTGCAAGCCGCAACAAGGGCGCGTGGCAGGGGGTGAGCCACCACCATACAATCACATACATTCTCAATTAGAGATGGGCGATTTCAATTAATAAATCCATTCGAATCGTATTGTGTGAATCGATTCGCTCAAAAATTTGGATCCTATGAATCGATTCGAATCGCATAATGTGAATCGATTCGAATTGGAATCGTAACCGAAATGGAATCGGAATCTTAACCGAATCGAAATCTTAACTGAATCGGAATCGGATCTGAATCGAAATCATAACTGAATCTCAATCGCCATTGAATCGGAATATGAAGTGAATCGAATAGGAAAGGAAACGAATCAGAATCGGATCACAATAATCGATTCAAATATTAGGGAATCGTATTAAAATAATCGACTTCCGAGTGAATCGAATCGGAATCTCCCATCTCTACTCTCAATGCACATGACACAAGTCATGCATTACGCACAAAAAGAAGAAACTATCAAGCAAAACCTAATACGAGAACTACTAAGTACTACTACTACTAATACAAAATATTGAAGTTTATATTTCTTTGACATCAGGACAATCGAAAAATGCTGTAAAGTGGTTATTGAGTGACCTCTTTAATTTAGTACGTTAAAAAAATGCATGAAAATCAATACTATCGGACTTCAAGGGGAGCATAATTTTCCCTACGCCAAAAAGGAAAGAGCAGAACAATGCAAAAAATTTCTGATTCCAAGAATTTGTCAGACTAAACGATTTTGCCAGGAAACGACTAGCTTGAAGAAGAAAATATAAAAAATAATACACAGAAGATTAGAGTGGAAAGCAGGAGGATATTTATTTGAGGACCTGTTTGGAGTTCAAAGGCGAAGTCTAGAAGAAAAAATATTTTCGGACTCAGATCAGGTGCAACGTAAAGAGGAGCTAGATTCCCGAAAGATTGAAGTGACGTCAGAGTATCAGTGTAACGATGTTATCGGAGGAATCAGGTTGGGAACCACTCGTTCATCTTAAGTTGAAATACAGATTAAATTTACAGACATGGATTAATGGAAAATGTATGGGGGGCTTTAAGTATTTTCCAGATAACACAGGATGGTCTAAGAAATTGGTTAAAAAATTTGCAATTTCCACTTTTAAAAACTTCTTCTTTATTTCCGACATGTTTCGGTGACTACACCACTATCAAGTACTTGATAATTGATGTAGTGCACCGAAACATGTCGGAATAAAGAAGAAGTTTTTTTAAAGTGGAAATTGCAAATTTTTTAACCTATTTCTTAGATTATGGATCGTTTCCACCACATCTCACCTGAATCTAATAACGTTTTACACAGGATAGATTGGAGAGCTACTACAAGCCAACTTTTCGATTAAGCACCTGAATCGAACACAAAATAATCGAATTTTATATGGATTTATTCGATTTCTTTGTGTCTGAGAAAAGGTAAAAAAAGGTGGTTGCGCCAGCGAAATATTCCTGTACAAAGGTGCCCCTCCTATTTGTTTTATTTGTCATGCTTTTGATAAAACTCTGTATATATATATATATATTTACTTATTTATTTATATATAATAATCACTTTACGTGGGTCATAAGACACGCAGAGTCCTTCACGCAACCACGCTCATGGCGGCGTGAAGTAACCGCTCGACCGACCCGGGTGACGGCGTGATTCGATCAGCCGCCCGATACTCCCTGCATGGGAAGGAGGAGGAGGAGGGATGGGGGAATAAAGGGTGGGGGTATGAGAGGGAGAGAATTTGAAATGCAAAGGGAGAAAGGAATAATCCTTATAGAGACCTACTATGATTATTATTTTTATAATACTGAGTCTTGGACGCCCGGACATAGTTGCGCGAATCTAATCTTGAAAATTATTTTCTCGATTCTAGTAGTGTAACTTAGAAGCTAATCGAACCGAGTGGCGATGTATTGTTTCGGGAACATAGTGGCGAAATCTCTTACATCTGATTAAATCTCTCTATGCTAAATTTCGCAATCTGGCGGCGAAATTTAGTTGTGGATTTTTCAAATGAAACTTTGTTATTCTAAACCAGTGGCGTAACATAGTTTCGCGAATATGGCGAAGAAACTTATTTTCGAGTAGGCGTCTGCTGACGCCAGTCTCACCGGCTCCTTGGTGTTCTCCAGGTCACGCGTTACTCAGCTGCGACTGATATGTCGTCCGGAAAACAGTATGTTAATTTGTTCTTAATGCAGATCATGTTTCCCTTCTATTTCCGTTATTGCGTCTTCCAGGATGGTGTTGAACAGTTTAAGAAGGAGGTTACACCCTTGCCTAACCCCTTTATAAATTGGAGCCTCTGATTTTCTTCCATTTTTCATTTACTATCCTACCTATACATACTATGTGATGCTACACGCTTCATATTAAGGATATTCCTCCCTCACCCTAAGTGACCTCGCCCTATACCAGCCATTGCTAAGGACCTCGTCCAACAGCTCCTTAGCAATGTTAAAGCGACGCTGTTTTTGTTCGAAATTGAGCAATTTTGGAACGAATTTCGGAAGCTTGCAGGGAATTACGTAGACGTACACTTCCGTCGACCCATTGCCGTCAATTTATACGGAATTAGGGCCCTTTTCTACCCATTTTCACATATGTACACATCTTTAACCTTCCAAGCACCAGTTATCCAAACAGAGCCCCTACATCGCTTTTCCGTTGAATCACAAATCCACCACCGCCTGTCATGCAGCACAATGGAAATCCTAGCTTAGTTTTATGTGGCTAGGGACCCCTTTTACCGTCCTAACAAGCCAGTTTCTCAATTGAGTACCCTAATAGTCTATGCACATTTGCTAGACTCTACCACTAGGAGGTGTTTTTAGTTTTCAGATACAGCAGGACAGTTACTATTTTATGGAGAAAAATTAAAATTGTACTTTACCTTTTTCTCTTTAGGAAAGCCTCCAAAATTAACGCCACCTTAGACTTAACTTGTTTTTTCGGGAACCATTTATAAATTTACCATTTCACAATGCTGCATTAGATAACATAGTTTAAATTTTATTTTTTTTCCTTTGCCGCTTCACAACTGCTGTTCCAAATATCAAATTTGGGGAAGACACTACTAAATACATGACCCTTTAGGTGCCTAATAAATGTCTATAATAAGGTGTGAAGCAACTTAGCAACAAGGCAAGCCAAACAACAAAATAGCGAGAGAAGCATATCAAGGCAGGCCAAACTAAGGTACTACAACATAATCCTCCAACCCGAGGTCCTATACGCATCAGAAACGACCACAATTGGAGCATCAGGTGTAACAGGAGCAGAAAAAATTGAACGCAAATTCCTTAGGAAGGTTATCGTGACGTTACAAAGAGATGGCACTTTGGTGAAGACACCAAATAAAGATTTTTACGAGCAAAAAAGGCAGACTTACAGATATGATTAGAAAACGATGTCTCGTTTTCTACGTCCACGTACAGAAAATGGACAACAAAGGACTCACAAAAAGGACCTTTAATGTTGTAAGTAACTCAATTAAGAAAACCAACTGCCTTCAGGATGAATAGATGAAGACCTAAAACAAGCGTGGATCAAAAAAGGGAAATGATATAAGAAAGGACAGAATTCAGATACAACATTTTAAACGCGAAATTTGAAGTGAACAGAAATGAAAAGACAGGAGCGCAACATTGGCGGAACAAAAGGAAACAGGCACATAGTCAAAGGATGAAGAGATTTTGGGAAGAGGAAAAAGAAAGCGAAAATACAAAATTGAGTGCTGAAATCATGAAATATTCAGGTTCAGAAACTGTCTTTAATGGTAGTAATGAATAATAATATTAATAAATAACTTAATTTTGCCTGCTAAACTTAGCATTTGAAATAATATATACCTTGTTAGGAGTAATTGAATTAACTTCGCAGTTTCTACATAATAATTTATTAACCACGACCATGGTTTCGTAGCAAATTATTATGTGGAAACTGCGAAGTTAATTCAATTGCTCCTAGTATGTTGGACTTCCACAAAGTTACGCCTGAAACCGTATCGTGTCCTCTATTCAGTTGTCACCTTTTGTTTCTTGTGGTTGAAGTGGCATGATACCACACTCAAAGACACGCATTACGAAATGGATCGCAGAATGAAAGTCATGTCATTTTGTTCACATTATTGTTACTCGTAGAAAAATGTTTCGTCCATCTAAATATGTAAACGGAAAACCCTCATTGTGTACCACTTTTTCCATAAATCGCACTTTAAATTACATGGACTTAATGTGGAGGATGTGCGTCAACTAAGAAAAAACTACGTTTTCATATTGCAGAGTCATGTCATTATTTCGAAAAACTGATGTAAGATGCTAATTCTGAAGATACATAAGATGGTGGCAATATAAATGCACCAATACGTGCTAGTTTCAGAGAAATGGTGATTTTGTGCAACTGTAGCAGACGAAAGGGTTTAGTGACATGGAAATGGCGTTGTAGTCGGTCGACGATTTGGCAACGCAGGTTCATTGAAATACTCTGCATGCTATTTCAAATTAAAGTTGAATATCTATTGAAAAAGTAAAAATTCAAATGATAAAGTGAACTAAAAGAAAATCAAGGACTAACCAAATCTGTAAAAATGAAACTACGAACCAAATACCATACGATACCCCACCGAAGACTACTTCCGTTCATATGCCCCTAACATGGGCTCATTTCGGCGTTGCCGGATTTTGTAAGAAAATTAATAATTTCAAAATGAAAGAGAATAGGATTTGGAATTATGTAATATTCTAATCTAACTTTTAATATTAATATTTGTGTAGTTACCAACTGTTTAAACTATATAAATTCATTCAATTCTGAAGCATAGACATTATTTTGACTCAACTTTCAGACTGTGAAAAGTTTTTATTAAAACAATTTTCAATGACTACTATGCAAATTTAGTGTGACACGTTTTCTTTATGACAGCAAAGGTATTTAGTAAGATATAGCAGTAATATTTCACTGGCTTGAAAGCATATTCAAATATCCCTGCGATTTTGACTCTCGCGGTCGCGAACCATCCTCCTTATCTAGTTGCCGATTGTTAGTGAGCCTATAGAATTAGAGCCTTTGTTTCGAAATTTGCTTGCGTCCTCGATAACTGTTGGACCTTCGCCCCCATGGCCAACATTATTCGTTTTTCCTCCTCTTTTAGTTTATTTCAGTTCAGTCTATTTCCTCCATTGTGGGTTTCATTCTCCCATCGGTAAAGCGTGTTTTTAGTTATAATTGTCGATAAATGTAAGTGACGTATTTGGAAGGCACCAAAAAGCCAAATTAGCCTTTACAATGGTTTTAAAAGAAAAAAGTCAGTAAATAATGAAAACAAAAAAAAGAATTGTATAAAAATATCAAAATCAAAGCGATATTTATTTGTTTATTTATATTTATGTGATAAACACTAAAAACAGCAACTAGACATTTGTATTGGATTTTTTAAATTAAATAAATAACAATAAGAAATGAAATTAAATAATAAAATAAAACTAAGCAACAATACAGGAAACGACATTTAAAGGATTGAACACTAAAGTGACGTTTTAGGAGGGCGATGGAGGTGTTTTTCGTGGGGAGAAGAGGCCAAAAGAGAAGGGCAATCGGCAATAAGGGAGTCAAAGCAGGCGGGTATGCGGTGGAATCAAGAAATCTTTGAGAAATTGATAGGCGATACTTTGCAACGCGTAGAAAATTGGAATTTCGAGTGTTGCGGGAAGGTATTCGGAAGAAGGAAGGAAGGATAGGCCATTTCAGAGGATAGGATAGGATATCACATATAATACCAATGTCAAGTGCCAAAATAAATTTAAAAAGACACCCATTGGTTCCCTGAAATGAGTATAGTGATAGTATGTTAATTGAAGATACGAAGGATGAGAGAGACGAGGGAATATCAATTACTGGTCAGAGAAACATGACGGTATTGAAGGCATGTGAGAGTCGGTAGGTGATGGGTCATAGAGGTATAATATTCTGAGATTGAAAAGAGCTTGATTGCGGGTTTTGGGTCCAGCAAACCCTCCACGTCGAATTAAGACAAGAGTTATAGGAAGGTGCCCACGAAAGAATAGTTGAAGCGATAAAATCTTTGCCTGATAGCTTATCATTCTTAAGATACAGCACTGCGGTTATTGGTTCAGGCCAAGTAGAGGCAATAGAGGCCGACTTGGACAGCGAACCGGACAAGCGCTAGGAACGAGGAAGAATAAGTCTCTGTTCACCCGTTTTGCTTATCTGTTTTTTTTTTGGAGATGACAGCCACGAAGAATTTATAAGGTGGTGCGAGATGAACCGCAATTCACGTATTTTGCTGATTCCTATTTATAAAAAAATTATGAAGGACAGGATACAGAGAGGTGCCCATTGGCCTGTAACTGCAGTAATGACTGATATTGATGGCAGATTGTAAAAGTTGAGATACCCCGCGCAAAATCAGAAGCTGAAAAAGGCGATGAAGGGCGTAAGACACTAGGAAAAACTCGAGGATGCCATAGTTGCACTGGATACTAGTAGCAGTGTGGAAGGGAAAAGTGATTTGCTGGAAGTAACTTGAAAAATTAGGGGAAAACCGTCACGCAGGAGAAACAATAGGGAAAACGAAAATCTGTAAAAGCTGGAGAAATTATATTTTTCGAAACAAGAAGTAGTGTAATATGAGTATAACATTCAAGTTATAAGACCTCCGATTTTTTTCTAGCTAATTATTCACCTTAAAAACAATGAAACTTGTGTTACTTCTCGACGTTATCTCCCTGCAGCTGTACACAATTTTCGCAACGTCGACGCCATGATTCTATCGCCGCGGTGAAGGCTTCTTTAGGAGTCTGTTTTGACCATTGGAAAATTGCTGTGACGCTGTCGGTGTGCGAGGCCGAGATTGTTTTGCTTCGTTGTCACATGATATTCTGCCTTCTTCAAACTGTCGCACTCATGAACGCACTTTCGACACATCCATGACTCCATCACCACATGTATTCTTCAACTGGCGATGAATTTCAATCGATGTCACACCACGATTGAATGCTGGTCATGTAACGAAAACGTCGTCATTTTAAGAATCGAAAACAGTTGTCATTCTCGCGGCTGCCGCCAGAGGTTCTGCCTGTCGTACAGTGCTGCCATCTCTCTCACGCATTGATAAAGAGTGCCTGCTCATTTTAAAATAAACAGCATGTTTCTTTATGTTTCCAGTCCGGAGAAACAAAATTGGAGGCCTTACAACTTTAATGCACCTCGTATACAAAATTGCCGTAGTTCCCTTCGACACATTTTTACTCTTCATAATTAAAACGCGGGAATTTTTTTTCATGGCTGACTGAAAATCTGCCGACAAGTTGGGGTTTCGGAGAACTAGCGAACTTACCTCGCCCCACGATATACGAGTATATCCCTTTTCAACCTCGAATGCTTCCCTCCTGCATCTATTATTTCTAACACCGTGGATTAATGTTTTTGATTCGAGTGATTTTAAACTCAATTTTACGCTTGAGGCCAATACACGCTTCCTTTGGTCTAACTCGGTGTGCGAAAACATTCGCACATCTGAAACCACAGACAAGGCACGGCGAATAGTAGCCGTTCAGCGATGCGTACTCACCCACTGCGGGGACGGAACTTTCATTTTCCTTTGTCTTCGGTGGGGAATTTGCTCCTCTGGGCATACCGGTTATATGTTGGCTTTCCTCCTCCTCCCCCCCCCCCCCCCGCCCCCCCCCCCCCCCCCCCCCCCCCCCCCCCCCCCCCCCCCCCCCCCCCCCCCCCCACCCCCCCCCC
>WURS02436908.1:0-15292 GCA_011762765.2 Rhinocypha anisoptera | reverse complement strand
AGAGTGATTGGTAACCAATGCCTTCGTTCGACTGATCAACCTCATCTCATGCCTTTCGTAAACTCAAGTTTAACCACTAATCTAATCAATAATCTGTCATCAACTGGTCAACCACTGTCATTCGTGACTCATAGCTGACTCAAAATACGATAACCATGAATAATTCTAAACTTGACTTATTTAATTCTGAAATCCGCTGATTTCACCGACATATATATATTTTTAACAAACATATAAAAATAGTACATCAATAAGCCTAGAACTAGACATGAATGTAAAGTTTGTCTTGTCGGAAAAAACCAATTAACAGCTCAAGAAAGACATGTTACAACAATGAAGTGTTTAGGGAGGAAAGGAGGTCAAACATCCTTTTCACTTTATATATATATCTATGATGATAATGACTCAAACATCCATTGTTAAGATGTACTACTTTATCCCGTACGTCATATGGTATGTTTCTGATGGTTGTTGGTATGTTTCAATGTCGACGAGGTCAAATTTGATATTTCATAATTCAAAAGTTTGCGCAAGAATTCAAATTAAATAGGGTGAAAATTGTAAAAGTTGTAATATAAATCAAATTAATAAAACTTTGAATTAAGTTATGCGCAAAAATTGAATTAAAGTAGCCTAAAATTTAAATTACAACAATGAAAGTTAGATTAGAATTAGTAATAAATTCGAATCAAAACAGTAAAAATTTGATTTGAATCGATTAAGTTTAGTGAAAAATGGCGTAACTTTTATTGTGTTTTAGTGTGACAGAATATGAAAAATAATTTAAAATTAGAATAGAGCATAGAAAACTACCCCCACTTGACATTACTATAGCTAATAGCTATTACAGGAAACGTAAGATTTGATCTAGTGATGAATTTGAATCACAACAGTGAAAGTGAGAAAGTCAAATTGGTTAAGCACAGTAGAAGTAGAGAAACTGTTACAGCGCAAAAGTGTAGTAGAAAATGAAAAATTGTCTAAGAATAGAATAGAGTATAGAAAACTCTGGCCATAAACAATACATTAATATTTTAAAAAGTTAGCTTCGAATCGGTTAAACACAGGCAAAAAGTGGCACAATAGAAATAGAATAACTTTAACAGTGAAAAAATGTGACAGAAAATAAAAAATTATCTAAGAATAGAATAGAGCATAGAAAACCACAAACAACATAAAAGGAGCAATTTTCATTATTGTTTGTTTCGTTTATTTTCCATTCAGACTCAGGTCTCTCGATGCTGTTACCATCATCCAGCTCATCACTGCACCCATCTTTAAATCCACTCTACGCAAGTACCTCGTCGTCGAGTTTCAGCGGAACGGGCGACTCGTCCGTAGCACCGTGGAACAAGAACATAGCCACCTATGGCTCTGCGTTCCTACCGCCGATCATGCCAGGAGTGCCACCGGACTACGAGGATTACGTGCGCAGTGAGCCCATCTATGGCATGCCGTCACTGTTGCGCAGCACGAGCACCTCTGCCGCGCAGTTGGCTTCGGCTTCCAACCTCTACCGCGCTAGCTCTAAGTATGGTGCGCCAAGGAATGAGTATGAATCACTGATCAAACGGTAAGTTGCGCAAGCGAAAAAATTAAGTTGCGCAAGCGAAAAAATTAAAATGTCGCTTAAGACAGCTTTACCACAATAGACTTTATGTTAAAATGTGCACTAATAGCAATAAACTAGCGTTTTATGTGGCACCACACACAGCGAAAATTGGTAAATTTCGACCAAAACTGGCTAGTGATTTCTAAACTGGCTTAAATATTAGCCCAAACATAGTTGATTTACGACTTTTTCGAAAATATAGTCTATTTTGGTTTAAATTTAGTTCTTTTTTTACAAAATCTAGCCAACCGTTCGCTGTGTGCAGGGTTGTTTATACTAAAAGTAGTAGCCTGTTAGTATTCTATTATAATAACAAAATACTACTAGCTCCAAGTATGGCGCGCAAAGGAATGAGTATGAATCACTGATTAAACGGTATGTTATGAAAACAAAAAAATTAAAATGTCGCTTAGAACAGCTTTACCACAATAAACTTTATGTTAAAATGTGCACTAATAGCAATAAACTAACGTTTTTAGTAGCTTAAGCGTTTTTTTGTGGCACTAGGGTTATTTATACTAAAAGTAGTACCTTGTTGGTATTCTATTTAAACAACAAAATTCTACTAGCTTCAAGTATGGCGCGTCTAGAAATGAGTATGAATCACTGATTAAACGGTATGTTATGCAAACGAAAAAATTAAAATGTCGCTTAAGACAGCTTTACCACAATAGACTTTATGTAAAATGTGTACTAATAGCAATAAACTAGCGTTTTTAGCCGTTTATGCGTTTTTTGTAGTAACAGGGTTGTTTATACTAAAAGTAGTACCTAGTTAGTAATACCATTATGATAACAAAATACTATTTGAATAGTATTATTAGTGTAACGTATAATATGCATGCTATTAATGCTATGCATATTATTTGTGAATACTAGAACTAGTATAACATACTAACATTTGTATTCACTTTAGTACACACTTTTTAGTTAATAATTTACCAAGTTTGCTAGGGTAATAGTCAAAGTCCAGGCAGTCCAAAAATCACGTTTTTTGCTTACGTAATTAAAGTATGGTTCCTTACTTACTTTTACACTCTTTTTATAGCTATGCCGAGTTGGACAGTTTCCACGTTGAAGTAGTGCATAAGCTCTCGATGACCCAAGCGGAGAACCAACAACACCGAAAGCGCAACGATGAGATGCTTGCGCAACTCAGTGGAATTCTACGCGACAAGGAGATGATCCAAGGCGAGTACGACCGAGCTCTTCAACACCTGGACAAGGTTTGTCGAACTGTGGAGGAGCTTAAAGAGGAGCTGGACCGAGCCAAAACTCAGCGGGATGAAGCAAACAAACAGTGCAAGGATGCGATGGATGGACGTAACAAGGCGTTCCGGGAGAAACAGAAGATGTACGAGGAACGCAATGCAGCGGTGCGCGAGTGGAACCAGATCATGTCCGAGAGGGACAATGTTCACAAGGAGATGGAACGCCTGCACGAGGAGGTGCATGAACAGCAAAAGAAGCACAACGAGGTCAACGACAAGTATCGACATGCTCAGGAGGAATTGGAAGGTATTTTTGGTTGTTGTTGGTGTTGTTTACCTTATACATATGTTACTGGCAAAGTAGACAAACCGGCAATGTGACACGCTGCCTTGGCCAAGTAACACTTTACCAATGCCAAGTGACACTCTGCCTATGCCAAGAGACACTCAGCAATGCTAATTGACACTTTGCCTAGGCCAAGTGATACTTAGTCTTGGTCAAGTGACACTGCCAATCCAAGTAACACATTGCCAAGTGCCTGTCTAAATCAAGTAATACTTAGTTTAGTTCAAGTGACACTCTGCCCAGGCAAAGTGACACCCGACAATGCTAAGTGACACTCTGCCCTAGCAAAGTGACATTGGACAATCCTAAGGGACACTTTGTCTAAACCATGTGACATTTAGTCTAGGCTAAAAAAACTCTGCCTAACCCACTGTGACACTTTTCATGTAAATATATATAACTATAATAATTTTTTTAATGCTTAGGCTTACGACGTGAACTAGCCTCGGCACTGTTGGACCGTGACCACGCAATGAAAACCTGCGGCGAGCTGCGCGAACGACTTGGCGATGTTGGCCTGCTTGCTGCCCATTCCATTTCTCAACAATCACTGGATCCAATCACAGGGCTGGAACACACCAATCTGAGCAGTTCGAGCAACAGCAGTTTGGTTGGTCACCTGGCACAGGCACCAAGCACTGTGGTCAATGCCGCCGCCTCGAGTTTTGGTGTTGCCTGGGGACACACTAAAAATTTGCTTAGCAAGAGCATGAATCCGGTGGTCGCACTGACTACTTCTTCCAGTACTAGTTCCGTTTCTACGTTTGGTGCATCGGCTAAGCTTGAAGCCATTCCAGTTGATCTCACACAGACCAACACTGACCAGGCGGTAAGAAACTCGAGTTACCATAATTCAAAGAAATATGAAAAAAAATTGCAACAAATTGAGTGAGAATTAGAAAAGTCCAAATTAAATTGAATGAGAATTTAATTAGTTATGCACATTTGAATAATTAAAAATCTAAATTATAACATATTGAAAGTTAGGTTCGAATCAGTAATAAATTTGAATCATAACAACATAAATTGGATTCAAATCGGTTAAGCACAGTGAAAGTAGCGTAACTCTTACAGTACAAAAACGTACAAATGGCAGAATACCCAAAAATGACAAAACATAGAACATAGAAAACCTTGACCATATTATTCATTTATATACAGTGTTGTTTTAATTTTTACTTGCTTCATTTTCCCCAATCTATTGATAACGGTGTAACTTTCACAATACAAAATTTGAAAACTGTTTACTTCTTACTTTATTTCACTTTTCTATGTAAATTCGAAGAGTAAAACTTGAAAAGAGATTCTAGATTAAGTATATTTTCTAATGTGATTATTCACTTGATCCCACAGATGGAGCAACTACGCCGACAAGTCGATCGCTTACAGTTGGAGTTATTTGAAACCAACAAAGAGATGGAGGTGTACAAAAAACGTCGTGATTGGGCCTTTACCGAACGGGACAAGATTGTCCTGGAACGCGAATCCGTGCGAGCCTTGTGCAACCGACTTCGCCGCGAACGTGACCGATCCGTATCGGACTTTGCCGATGCCAACATTCAGATCAACGAGCTACGCCAGCAGAAGGAGGAGTTGGATGGACAGCTGAAACAGTTGCAGGAGGAGAACAAGAATATCAAACTCTTACTGGCTGCTACGGCCAAAGCGAATGCCGAGGCGGCTGCGTCTAGTTCAGGTCCCGGCACTTGCACCAGTCAGGATTCTGCTTTGGATGTGGATGATTGTTGTTGCTTCCAGGTAAGGAGACCTCAATTGTTTACATTTTGTAAAGAGAGAAAGAGAGTGAGTGAGTGAAAAGTGAGTAAGAGAGAGAGAGAGAGAGTGAGTAAGAGAGAACGTGTGAGAGAGAGAGTGAAAAGTGAGTAAGAGAGAGTGAGAAAAAATAAGATAAAGTGAATAAAAGAGAAAGTGAGAGAAAAAAGAGGATAAGAAAGCGTAAGAGAAAAATAGTGAAAAAATGGGAGAAAGAGATTTAGAGAGTGTAGAGGGAAAATAGTGAGAGAACGTGAGTAAAAAAGAAAGGGAAAGAGCAAAAGAGAGTAAATGAAAGTAAATGAGAGTGAGTGAGTGTGTATGAAAAAAATGGAAAGAGTGAATGAAAGAGAAAAACAAGTGAAAGGGAGTAGGAGGAAGAGAGAGAGAGAGAGAGAGAGAGAGAAAGTTTTAAATTATGTTTATTAAAGTTTAAAATTTCGGGTATCGAGTAACGGGTTTAAGGTTAAATTTTTTTGTACCTGTTACCTGTACCCGTACCCTTTTCGGGTAACCCGTAAACAGTCACTAATTTCTACCCGTTTGTTTCCTTACTTCCAGGAGGGTGGCGCCACCAGTCCCGTCGTGTTTGAAGTGGAGCTACGTCGCGAGCCGGACCAACCGTGGCCGTTCCAGGTGGCCAAAGAGGACACTCGATTGGTCGTTGCCAGTCTCACTCCTCCGTGCACACTTCGTTTACATGACCATCTAGTTCAGATTGATGATCTCGCCACCGCGACCACCGAGTTGGCCACCATTGATGCGCATCTTAAGAAATCAACCAAGATGGCCATCAAAGTGCGCCGAACGCAAAAACCACCGAAAGCATTGGCTCAAATCACTCCGTCGCGTAGTCGTGCCAGCATTACGCAAACTCTCTCGCTTCCGGTGCTAAGTCCGTTTGTATCGGATTTTGACGATTCCATGCCGCGGCTGTTCGGGTTTCAACCCGATCTTCAGGTGCAGATCTCTGCCACCACCTCCGAACTGTGTCCACTGGTCCCGGGAGACAAGATTGTGAGTGTTGGCGGTCAGACAATTTCCGAGTTGCTCCGACCACAATTGCTTCAAGCATTACTTCGTGCCGCTGATGATCACGCTAATGCTGTCACTGTTCAAGTGGCGCGAGTTTCATGTCGGCACCAATCGCAAGATCTCGTCGGTAGTAACAACAACAAAAAGGATAGTAACACCAAGATTGATGAAGCGAATGATGATGAAGAGGAAGCTGAGGAGGTTAAATCGTGCGGTGGTGATACGGTGCACAATCGTACCCACTCGAGTTGCTCCACACTGATTGAGCAAAAGAGCCGCGAGCCTTCGACTGGACCACAGACGGCGGTAAGGACAAATTTACTTACAAGAGGGTCGATGCTAAAGCGCCGTTTGCCTCTTGTAAAAAAACGGCGACAAAACCCCCAAGCACGCTGGCGAATAGTGTCATATGGTGCTTCCATAAAAAGCGTAACTTTGTGTCTTTGACAATACATTTGTTTCTATTTTTTCTCTCCGACACTCATCGAAGAGAGTGCAGAGAAAAATCATAGAGAATTACAGTAATAATCCTTATGTAAAAGCACCATATAGCACTATCCGTTAGCGTGCTCCGAGGTCAAACTTGAGTTATCATAATTTGAAGGGATATGCAAAAAAATCGAATCAAATTGAGTGAGAATTAAAAAAATTCAAATCACAACATTTGAATAGAATCAAAATAAGATTTGAATTATAACACAGAAAATTATATTTGAATCGGTTAAGGATTCGACTTACAACAGTGAAAGTTAGATTCGAATCAATGATGAATTTGAATCACAACAACAAAAGTTGGGTTCGAATTGGTTGAGCACAGTGGAAGTAGCTAAACTCTTAAAGTGCAAAATGGCAAAGTGGCAAAACATGAAATTGTCTAAGTATAGGATAAAACAGAAAACTACCAAATTTTTTGTCCTATTAATATACCATTAATATAACAGGAGATCTTACCCATTTTTATTATATCCCTAGACGGCGGTTGCCGATTCGATTGAGTCCGAACTGGACGACGATGAAGGTCGCGATGTCGTAGACGAGGACAACGATGCCGACGAGGACGAACCCGAGGAGACCGAAGAGGAGGAAAGTGAAGCCGAAGTAAAAACCCTAGCAAAACTTGACTCGGTGCTTGAAAAGTATCAACTAGATGAACAGTCGGGAATCTATGGCAGTAGCAGTAGCAGTGGTGCGGAAGGTGCTACGGTTTCTAGCTTGAAAGCAAAAACAAAGTCTACTGGCAAAACTAGTACGACTGCCCCCACTGACCAAGTGAAGGCACCGATTGCAACCGTAGAAGAGATAAGTGGAAGTGAAGTTTCCAGTGTCGCATCGTCTAACTCTCAAACCCCAATCACCAATACTTCGACAGTAGTAATGCGACGATCTCTGCGTTCGAAGAAAACTCGCGATCGCCGCACTCTAGCCGCTAGCCAACTTACCGAAGCAGCGCATGAGTTAGCACTAGTTGGACTGACTTCACCACCCATCAATACTTCGAACTCATCATCGAACCAATCCTCATCTCAATCCCCAACCGGTGACACGTGGCCTCGCTACAAACCCCACCAACTGCTCTCCTCGGTGTTGCCCTCGTTCTACAAACACCACGCGTATGAGCTGCAGAAGAACTATACCAAGAGCAAAAAAGGCGACCAGGCACCGGCTACGGTTAGCACTCTTGGTCGGCCCACCGTCAAGAAACAACGTAAATCACTGGGAATCTTCTTTGATCTCTTTCCCTCTTCCTCCTCGTCATCGGCTAAGACGCATAAGATTGAGCAACCAGAAGTGTCTTCCACTCCAACCAGCAAAGAGTCTTCCAGCGCTATTCTGGGAATTCTCAACCGTCAACGAGATCAGCAATCATCGACTGGACAGGGAAAACACTACCAAGCGGTGTACAATCCAAATCGGTATTCATTTCATTCGAGCACTGCTAACTACTACCCAGTGGTAAGTGGTAATGCTTCGGGAAGCAGTGGCACCAGTGGAGTAGATCGACGTCCAATTAGCTATCTATCTTCACCGCTTCCCTCGCTTCCGCCACAGTATCAACGTCAATTGACCACTCCGCATCAACTTGATGCCGATCAGATCAAGTCTTTGGTCCGTCAAAGTCACTACTCCGGGTATGTTGATATTATTATTATTTCAGAATATACTAAAATGTCTGTAATTTGCGTATAAAAAGAGTTTACATTGAAAGTTTTTGCAGATAATTTATTATAGACTCTAATATTCTCTATAATACTAATATATAATATAAAACGTATTTAGTTTAAAACTTTATTCTAAATATATATATATATTAACTAAATATTTAAGCATAGTGATTCTAGACTAACGCAAATATCAAATTAAAAGAATTATATTGACAATTTTGCATAGAGAGATATGTAAGCATAGTGTTTCTGTACTAACGTGAATTACAAATTAAAAGAATTATATTGGCATTTTTGAATAAAGAGATATGTAATAAAAGTGTTTCAATGCCAAAGTGCATTACAAATTAAAAAAATTATATTTGCACGTTTGTATATATAGATATATAAGCAAAGTGTTTTATATACTAAACCAAATTACAAATTAAAGGCATTTGATATTGCATTGATTTGATTTTAAATTAATTTTTTTTCGTATTTTAAGTATGAAAAGCAATTTGTACAGTGGAAGCAACCAGCTGCAGCAGTCTCAGTCGCAGCAGCAACAATCGCAGCAGCAGCAGCAACAACCGTCGTCGCAGCAACAGCCTGCACCAAAGTACTATTCGCCAAGCACGTCAAGCAGTGGCGCTAAATGCTACTCGCCAATCTACGCAACCTACGCGTATCGTAATGCGAAAGCTGCGGATGCAGCTAAAGTGATGGAGATTCCTGCAGCGGAACAGATTGCAGCTATTGCGGGAGTGATTATCGAAGGTGGTGATTCCAAGTCCGTGCCGACCACACCGAGCAAACCTGCAAACACAGCTTCTTCTCAGTCTCAGCAACCATCGCAGCAGCAGCATTCGAATGACATGTGGCACCATCCGGCTCTTGTTGACTACTCGGTAGTGTCTGCGCAATCGCAGGATAAAAACGTACTGAACTACTACAAAGCACGTCACGTCATCGGTGGACCTGCTTCACCGCCTACGGTTAGTCACATTGATCCAGTGCCCACTTCGGTTCCAGTTCCGCCAAGTCCGCAGCAACAGCAGTCGTCGTCTGTTAATCAAAGTTCAGCCGGGCCAATTCTTTCGGGAGCAATTGCACAGCCATTGGTGATTAAACCAAACTCGCGCAGTCATTCCATCTCGGCTCCACCGGCCTACGTGGAACCGGATCCCAAGTCGGATCTCTACGCAGAGCTCTTTGCACAGAGACGTGCCAAGCTGAATGAGTTGTATGGCACTGTTGGGGTGCGCAATTCGATGCCACCCGGATCGCCTAACTATTACGGCTCTTCACAACAACAGCAACAACAGCAACCAATCTACGGTACGACTACTAACACCACCAAAAATGCACCACCAACTACTGCGGCTATTGCCAGAGCTACTTCGCCACAAATTCGACATTCGATCAATGTGCCGTCGAGTCATTCGACGCCTAGTCGAGAGCAATTGCTGCTCAACAGTCTGCAACCTGGCTCAAGAGCTTCGTTCAAAGATGGGTGAGCATTTTAGGGACATTCTTTATTGTTAAAAATACTGTATGGTTATAACTAGACATTGAGCGCGTATATCAATAAGAAGGGAGCGCTGAGCTCTCTCCTATGAGCAGGGCGAGAGAAATGCGGCGTAGGTTGTCAGACTTGCTCGAGTTTCAATGGCCCGAATCTCAAAATTCAACTACAAAACAAATTCCTCAAATGTACAGAGCATTTCAGTTTTTATTTGTAAAATTTAGCTGAAGAATAAAAAAATTATTAGCAATTTAGTTTGTGAAACGAGAGAACGGTCGAACTAATGTGGACGCTTCATTCAATCCCATTGGTTTCAATGGAAAATTAGCTTGACTTTCCAACCTCAGAAAATGCTCATTTCTTGACAGATTTGTAAAATTCAACTGCCAAACAAATTCCCCAAGTGTATAGATCATTTCAGTTTTTATTTGTAAATTTTGATTCAAGGATAGTGAAATAGTACGCAAATCCGTTTGTGAATCGCGATGTCGAGCGAGCCAGTATAGACTTTGCTTGCTCGCGCGGTTTTTTCCATTGTTTCCTATGGAAACAGGCTTTGTCTTTCTAGTCTCATAAGTTGCCAAAAACTCTGTGGAAATTAAAAATTCAAATTTAGTATAAATTCCCCAAATGTTTAGAATAGCATGTCCAAGTTTCGTTAAATTTACTTAAATGGTTTTAAAGTTATCAGCAATTTAATTTGTGAACTCTTCCGTAGCCAAAGGGTTAAAGTGGCTCGGGTCCGTTCACAAAAGACGAACAAACGGTGAGCTTATTTTTCTAATTTACCTCCCTCTCCCTTTCTTTCATTCATCTATCCACTACAATTAATAATAATAATAATATTTTTTAAAAACTTATAATTTACATTTTTTGGTTGGTATTTCCCACATAAAGATAGCTCAAGTTCGTCCACAAAGGACGAACAAGCTGTAAGTTTATTTGTACTCTTTATTTTTGCCTTTGGATTTCTTTTGTTCCCTCTCTCTCTCTCTCTCTCTCTCTCTCTCTCTCTCTCTCGCTTAACCACTACAATTATTATTATAATTATTAGCATTTTTTCTATAGTTTCCACAAAAATTTGCTGTTGTTTTGTTCACCTGTCGATAGTTATTTTATTATTATTATTATTCCACCTGTCCAATGATCACTGGTATATATGCAAAGTGACTTGAGCTCTTTGTGTTCTTTGCAATTTACCTGGCGTGGTTTACCCTGGATTGGTTTAACTATTTCTCTCTCTCTTACTTTCTCTCTCTCTCACTCTCTCTCTCTCTCTCACTCTCTCTCTCTCTTTTTCTCTCTCTCTCTTTCTCTCTTTCTCTCTCTCTTTCTCTTACTTCTCTCTCTCTCACTCTCTTCCTCTACATCCAACAATTTTGTTTTGTTTCATTCCCACATCATAATAATAATCATCATCAACTTCAACTTCTTCTTCTTCTTCTACTTCATCTTCTTTGTTTCAATCGCTTGGTAACAAAGAAGTCTACTACTAAAAACCATTAATACTCGAGTGGTTAGTAGTATATACTCAAATACATGACTTGTGTCATGATTTATGATTCTACTAGTAGACTAGAAGAAAAACTAAACAACACAAAATATGCTAGACAGAAAAAAATGGAATGAAATGAAATAAAGTTTAGCTTGTTTTGCGTATGTTCCAATAATCATTCAATAACAATGGATTTACCTAACCAAACCTAAAACTCAATTAACGTGAGATATGTTTGTTAAATCGATTCGAATTGATTGATCATCATCATCATTATTATTATTATCATTGTTAAGTGTGTGTGTATGTGTGTGTGCTTAAGCTTTAAAACTTGATTCGTATACTGGGATTACATATATATATATATTTATATTATATTATCTAATAATAATAAGATGTAAAAGGCGTGATTAAATAGGACTAGACGTAAAGACTTAAGGGGCTTAAGACAGTGACCGATTACGCCATATGATGAATTAATGCAAATGCTAACATGAGTAAAAACGCGTGCGTACAAGGTTATCTTCTTGATGCAGAAGAGAGAGAGAGAGAGAGAGAGAGAAAGAGAGAGATAATGAAAGGGTGTGAGTGTGAGATTGAAATAGAGAAGAGAGGGAGAGAGAGAGAAAGAGAATGAGTTAGTAAGTTATTGTGTAAGAGAAAAAGAAAGAGAGAGAGAGGGTTAGTGTTGTGATTGAGAGTAAGTGAAAGTGAAAAAGAGAGTGAGAGTGAAAAAGAAAGTGAGTAAGAGAGTGAATGAGAGAGAGAGAGAGAGAGAGAGAGGGTTCGTGTTGTGAGAAAGTGAGAATAAGAATGAAAAAGAAAGTGAATGAGAGAGAGAGAGTGAAAGTAAGAAGAGAGTGGGAAAAAGAGAAAGAGAGTAAAAAAGTGAAAAAGAGAGTGAGTAAAATAAAAAGAGAGAGAAAGAGAAAAAGAATGAGTTAGAGAGGAGAGAGAGAGAGTGACCAGCCCTGTTCGGTTGGTGGGAGGAGGCGAGAGCATTAGCATCCAATTCGATTCAATTAGACCAAACAATTTCTAAGAGCAAATGAATGAGAGAGAGAGAGAGAGAAAAGTAACAAGTAGAGAAAAGACAATGGTCACCAGGACAAATGAAAATCGTTTTTTCTCCTTTCGACAAAGATTTATGATCGACCCAACAATGTGAGAGAGAGAGAGTGAGAGTTGAAGTGAGAGAGAGAGAGTGATAGATGGAGTGAGAGAGGGTGAGAGAGAAAGAGTAAGAGAATGAAGGAAAAGAGAGAATAAAAGACTAATATAATATATAATAAAAAGAAATCCAAAAAGGGATAACAAAAAAGTGAGAGATAGATGGAGAGAGAGAGAGAGAGAGAGAGAGTGAGAGAGAGAGTTGAAGGGTTTGCCTCGAAAAAGTTAAGTTTGGGTAGAAAGAGAGAGAGAGAGAGAGAGAGAGAGAGAGAGAGAGAGAGAGAAGAGATTGGCATTGTTGATAGCTTGAGGGGGAGAAACAAAAACGTGACCATGCAGGAATAGAGAGAGAAAGAGAGAGAGAGAGAGAGAGAGAGATAAAGAGAGAAATCAATCAGATTGACACTTTAAAGAGTGAGAAGTGGTTATAGTAGTAATAGTAACACAGGACAAAGACGAGTGACGACAGGTGCATCTCAACCTCGATGCCATCTTTACGGGTTACCGAGAGAGAGAGAGAGAGAGAGAGAGAGAGAGAGAAAGAGAGAGAGAGAGAGAGTGAGGAGAGAAAGAGAAGAACTGAGTGAATGACATGTGGATTCGCTGTTTCGAGAGATGACATGAGTTGCCTTACATGCTTCAACAAGTCTGTCTTTTCAATCTTCTCAATCCAATCGCTTTCTCTCTCTCTCTTTCTCTCTCTCTCTCTCTCTCTCTCTCTCTCTCCATAGTCTCATAATAGAAACAAGGCAAAGCTTTCGTGTTAGGCTAGGTTCACGATTTGGAAAAATTCAATTCTGATAACATCTATCTTAAATTCTTCTTCGTCTTCTTTGTTTGTTCTAAGAATAAATAAAATTTTTTAACCAGAGAAGTCAGTGTTAAAGCGTTTTACTCGAGTTATTGGAATTCAAAGTGCCAAGCAGAAAGTTAGATTCGAATCGGGTTAGAATTCAAAGTGTAACCCATAGAAAGTTAGATTCGAATCGAATTTGAATTCAAAGTGTAACCCATAGAAAGTTAGATTCAAATCGGGTAAGAATTCGAAGTGTAACCCATAGAAAGTTAGATTCGAATTGGATAAGAATTTGAATCAAACTGCGCATGTGCGAGAAGTGAGAAAAAAAATGAAAAATTGTCTAAGAATATAATGGAACGTAGAAAACTAACACTATATTTTTATCATTAATTTAAGTTATATTTTAACACAAGGAGACAAGATTTTGTTTCTTTATTTATCCCCTTCGTATTTCTCTCTTTTTCTCACTCTCTCACGAAGTTCATATCTGATGTCCTATTATCTTTCTTTGGTGAGTTCAAATATTATTAATTTATATTTATATTTATTTTTGTGTTATATTTTTAAAATCAAGGACCATTTAAAATAAGGGTGTGTTTGTTTGTTTGTTTGTGAGATATCATATGTCACGTATGACTTTGGTTTATATTTATTATTAATAATAATAATAAAGGAAGATCTCTATGGGAGATAGATAGGTTTAAAAGGAATAAGTCAAATTCCTTCAAAAGGCGTTGTTTTGGCTTGAGGTTAGGAGATTGTGAAAGATAAGTTGAGAGAGGAAGAGAGAGAGAGAGAGAGAGAGAGAGAGAGAGAGACATCCCAAGAGCAAAGGTCTCTAATTACCCAAACCTTAAATGCTAATAAGTCCCCTTCTCTCTCTCTCTCTCTCTCTCTCTCTTCCTTTCTTTCTATCCCTGTGATGGCCCCAAAGAGATATGATGACCCAATATACATAGATATATCATTGTTCTTATTGTCTTTATGTGTGTGCTTGAAATCTTTAATTTATGATTTTGTTAACCTTGTAATTTTAATTAGATTTATTTTTAATTAATTAATTAATTAATGAGATAGATGAGATCTATATATTGAGTAAGGAACCTTTCTTTTGTTTTGGTCAAGTGGATGTGATGCTTTTGATGATGATGAATTTGAATTTTCAAGTTCATATATACTGATGAAAGTTAGAAATTCTAGATAACATCTCCAATTTATTCTTATCTATAGAATATTTATTAAGTTAGCATATCACGTCGCAATTTTAACCTTTTGAGGGTTTTCTGGTCGATTTTTAAGTTTTAGACATCTTAAACGTGATGACTTTAAAAACAAAACAAAATTAGTCACTGTAAATAAAAGAATCAATTTCGATATATAGCTATTTCAACCTACAGAAGTTTTTTTAAATGTTATAACTTTTGTTCAAATTGAATTTTCTTTTTCTTCTTTTTCTATATTCTTTAATGTATATCTTGATTTTGTTAGCAAAATTGGCAATAATTCAAAACACGTAAAGGGTAAACAAAAATCTACACTTTTCGATTTCGACTCACGTGGCTATTTCGATCCACCTTAGAGTCGTGAGTTTTCCTAGAGCATTTTTGGAGATTGTTGTTGTTGTTTTTTTGCTGTGTTTAAATTAATCCTTTCTATTTATTTATATTATCTCCCCTCTTAAGCTAAATACTCTCTCTCTCTCTCTCTCTCTCTCTCTCTCTCTAAAAATGTAATGTCACACACTCAATGAAATCCGATATCTCCGATATATCTTAATCACATGTAATCCATATTCATCACACTTCAAAAGTTGAATGTGCAGTGAAATTATATTTTTATTTATTTATTTCTGAATATTAATTTAATGAAATAAAAAATTAAACAAATTTATTTCTAATTGCACTGGGACAAGGGGGAAAGAAGGGAGAGAAAGAGTTTATTTTTGCCAAAGCCAAAGTAGAAGGTTTATCATCTCCAAAATATATCGAGAAATCTTCTTCATTTTCACCTTCTCGTATTTCTCTCGATATTATCAAAGTTTGGAAAATTGAAATTGAAAATGGTAGAAGAAAAAGAGCTCTTAAAATATCTTCCCAAAGAAGGACGTAGGAAGGAGAGAGAGAGAGAGAGAGAGAGAGAGAGAGAGAGAGAGAGAGAGAGAGAGAGAGAGAGAGAGAGAGAGAGA
>WURS02436898.1:0-15294 GCA_011762765.2 Rhinocypha anisoptera | reverse complement strand
ATGTCATGGCATCTGAGAATATCTTCTGTCCTCAGAAGATATTCTCAGATGGTGAGGAAGGACCGATACGGCCCGAAAGCTTCCGAGTAAGAAGAAAATGTGAGTGTCTCTTTTTCTGTGTTTTTATTTACTTTTTTGTGCCGTCTTAGATACTTATACATTGCTCCACTGAGCTTTTCTTCTTGTGTGTATATATATATATAACTCAGATGAGCACTAATAATGTTGAATATAGAGTTCTTAGAAGTAACCGTATGACATGGCGCTGCACAAAATATCTTGGTGATAGAGGGAGAGGTGACAGATAAGGAACAATATCAGGTTTCCTTAATCAGCTATTCATTTTTGTACACCCTAATCGTCCATTTTATCCCCTGCACATCTTTTTATCCATCCATGAACTAACATTACTATAGAACTACTACTACTAATAAATATATCCTTTATTTGCTCATAAGAATTGATTCATAGACAAAAATTGAAAGCAAACTTAAAACCATAGGCCTATTCAAATTTCAACGCTATATAAATCAAAATACGTTTTAACACATGGGAATGTACACCATAAATTTAACCTCATTCGTTACAATAATTAGGTTCGAGGACAATTACGGAAAAAAATTAAAATCTCCAATTTTCTCACATCATTAATCTTGAAACTCATTAGATTTATCGGCAACAATTACGATCTGGATAGCACATAAACGGACACGAGTGAGCTCTCCGCAAATTAAATTCTGCCTCTCTTGTTTTTTTTTGTCTTCATTTTTCTTTTACCTTTTTCACTTCAATCCCCTACATCCCATTCGAATTCATGATGCCGAACCAATTTCCCGGAATAATCTTCATTGCAAATTACTCCTGTGAATTCGTACAAAACAGAGTGGGGAAATATAGGAAGAGGAACGGCGGAGAAAGGACAGATGGCGAGAGAAGTAGGTAATTTCCAGGGGGAATGGATTCCTAATGACGGAATAGAAGAGAACCCCGATTGAATGCAAAAACATCGAGAACGGTTGTAAATTAGGACCTAGGAAGGAAATTCGCACCGTTGGATTTCGATTGTTTGGTCGAAAAACTTCAAAAGTACCCAATTTAGTGTTTTCCATGTGACAAAAACTACATTGTTAATTATGATACAATCGTAAAATTATTTCGATATTTACTCTCTGAAGATGAAGACTTCAATAGAATAATCTGGATCTGAAGGGTCTAATACAAGATTGTCGAAAATCCGGTTCTAATAGGGCAAGTGCAGACAAGTGATTTCAATTTGGGTGCCCTTGATTTCCAGCAGTTGTGATTTTTCTGTGATTAAGTCTATCAGTGAAAAGCAATTTTTATTACCGAATTTTATCTAATCAAATATGATAACCATTGCGACATCCGCCGCTTAGTACTAAATGCCATCATTACAAAATATTTGTCTGTGAGACTCAACTATCCACTTCCACAGGTCCGAATAAGTTTGATGGGGCAATAGCTTGTATTGCAATAAATGCGTCGAGAGGAATAATAACGGGTTTAAATTGTATTTTATTTTTTTCACTACCACTACTATAATTATGACAAGTAATATTATCCAGAAGTCGAAGAAGATATATAATTTTTTATTAATCTCGGTGTTCTCATAATCAATTAACGAACATATGATAAAGAGAGACTATGGTAGACAGAGTAATTTCGGAAGTATCTTGAAAGCTGTTGAGTAAAATCATTAATAAGGTGATAGTCGTAATTTTAAATCAATGAGATATTAAAACCAATGACCAGTCAACCATCGATTGTTCGGGAGACATTATTGTATACTATCCAGATGAGCGCTAACTACTCACTTCTATGAATCGATTATATTCTATGCATTCAATTCTCTAAGGTTATTCTCAAATTAAGCAGCTACCCAAAATTCATTATCCTAAAGAAAATCCAGATGGAGGATGGCCGAGGAACAATTCCTGGGGAATGGTATCATTTTTCAAGTTATAGGAATGCTCGGTGGCCTTTAATTGGATCAGTATTTCTTTTCCGTCGACACTCTACTTACACGCTAATAGACAAACTCGAGAGCACTCTGTAGGGTCAAAACTTACATTTAGCTTCTATTAACCTATAATCTAGAAATAACCTATTTTTCTCTTTAAATTTTTCATACATACCCTCTTGACACTTTGCACTGCAATGATGTTTAGAATCGTAGGAATTATAAAACTAGGAAGAAACGCTTTGTGCTGGGCGATGGTACAAATATTATTATTATTTTATTTTCTCGGTCTGAGTAAACAAATTCAATGACATACTGAAAAGTATAGTTCTAACTATAATTTGAATTGCAATTTTATATATCTTAAAGATTTTCGGGATTGTTTTATGCATAACACATCTACCAGTCCAAATAGGAGAATACATTAATTTTCCTTCAAATGGTTTAGCGGACATAAGAAACAAGAATGAACAGTTGCACAGAGTTCATAAAAATTATTTAACTAAGAACTTTATTTGAAATTAAGGAAATTAAACGTTCATTATCTAAACTAATACAGAAGATATATAACTTACTTCTTAATGGAATTACTATAAGAGGTCACAATGTCGTTTTCCTTTTTCATTATTTTAATTGTGACCATAAAATTAATTAAATGTTTAAAAAATCATTGAATGGGCATGAAGATAAAATATAGCAATAAAATGATGATTAATATCAATTCATGATCAAGGAGAAAAATTGTAATTACATTAATTTAAAAAATTATACCCATTTAAATCAGTTCTGAAGTCTTGCAGTCACCACAAAGTTGTCAATTAAATTAAATTTAATTTAATCAATCTTACCAGGGTTTTGTGTATTGTTAAGGCGAGATGGAAAGAAGATTAATAGCAATAAAATTTGAGTAAGTTATCTCATGTTACACTCGTTAAATTCCTTTTACCTTGGTGGACGCATTACTGATGTTCCCTGCAGTCAAGAAAAATTCAATTTCTGTAGTATTTGCTTCGTCAGAAATAATATCGGGAAACAACTGCTATATATCTGTTTTAAGGGTGGAATGAGTTCCCTGATGAAAAAATACTTTCCCAAAAAGTCAGTCCTTTCCCCTGAATAGCTTTGTATTATTTTCACGGTAACCTGTCATTTCTGTAAAAAAGTTACCCTGCAACCTTCGACTGACTTTCCTCACAAACACAGTGAATGGTTATGAAAATGCTACAGCATTGGAAGGGAAGTGCACGAATAGGACTGATATTGAGCCCATAGTAAGGGAATCCCTTTGTCCAGAAGCCATTATTGTCAAGTTTTTTTTTTTAGAAGGGGCTTTTTCATGCAATCCCATGCAATTTGTTAGCTCTTAAATACGGTCGTTCAATACGCCGAGTAACTTGACCTGCCTTCACGAACTCCCTCTGTACGACATTCCTGTAAAACACACTAAATTTTTATCGCATTTTCTCTTCCATTGCCTATTAGATGAAAGTAGAGAGTGGCTGATGCCAAAATTGGAAACATAGAGTATGAGGAAAGTGATTGAGGTCGGCGCGGAGAACTTATTCCTTGGTGCGGGGGGGACTTCGTAAAGGGGAAACAAAAGAATCGCTCCGACTCCGATTCATCCAGAGTTCCCATTTTCTCTCCCTCTACTGATGTGGCGGTATTTCTTCATTCCATGGCCAAAATACATCCCTTTTTCTACATCTTTTTTTCCCGATGTTCTACTTTTCCCAAAAATCCATCTTCAGTGCACGACGAGATTCTTATTGCTGCAGACTTCAGTAGATGGGACGAGTGAAATACGGACAATAGTTATTCTCACTCTGATTCCTCACGACCACCACAAAGTTTAATTTCCCTTCACTTCGTCGTCTTCATTCCAAAGCTTCATGTTCCTTATCTTCACACCATTTCCAGTTGTTATATGTTCTCATTCGATGTCAAGCATATCCCGAGCGGCATTTGTTCCCTCATATCCTCATGCTTAAATACGTTTGCTGTGTGGGTAATCTGATTCAAATATAACTTTTTTAGATGACATTATAAGTAAATATATCGAAATAGTTTATGGTAAAGTTTCATTATTCCTTATTTACCATGGTTTACATTGTACTTTCAATATTTTCCATCATTGCTACTAAAGCCACTTTGTCATGAGAGTTCATCCAAAAGCTTAGGACAGTTTTTGAGGATATATATCATATCTTATAGTGTCAACAAAGAATTAGAGTAAATGATTCTGTAACTATCGCAGCAAATGTTTAGAAATAACTCGTTTTCTTTCATGACATTAGCCAAAAAATATTAAAGCACTGGACGATTGTCCCGAAAGTTCCCTGGAGTTAAAATCGAATTTCTAATTTCGGGTTTTCCTCCGCGCATCGTTGTCTACATGTGACAAAAGTTACTTCAACCATCCTGCTCGCTTATTCAGGTCTGAAGACGCCGTAAAGAAAGCCTTATTAAAATGATAATTTTTTCCAGTCATTAATTACAAATTTTAAAATTATCAAGGCAGTAGACAACAATAATAATAAGCAACGTAAAAGTCATACGTTTCTGGATTTAACATTGTAATCGTTCTGATAAATACTCTTTTAAAATGATCCGTTAGTATCTTTTCCGGTGGTCAAAATCTGAAATCTTAATCAAGAGATGATATTTGGCGTCATTTTTTAAAGTTTCTTGATAAACCAATAAACAGCAAAGAATGACGAATTTATAACATCGTTTGGCACAAAGATCGAAGTTTCAGGCGTGATATGGGGGAATTTTAACATGTTAAATAAATTATTAATGCAATAGTTTAGCACTGTTTTCTTCACTTAAATATCTTTACACCAATCAACAGTACTTTCTACACATAACATTAACAATAATGTATAAAAGATTCTTTAACCAATCTTGCTTCATTTCTAGTTATGATGTATACTTTTTCTCCGAACACCATCGACCACAATCAAGTAAAATGCAATTTATATCCTACGAGGGCGGTATTAAGTTTATCTTCGGAGATATGTTTTGGATAATCTCCACTGGGATTACTTTCCGCAAATAAGTCAAGCAGCTTTGTGGCCTAACGCAATACTTACGAGAAGGTAAACCGCAGTATTAGTTAGGGAAGTTAAGCTGTGAAAGATGCACTGCGGCGCGATGATTTATATTACCGCGTTTGCCACTAATCCGCCGTGAGAGAGAGAGAGTTGGAAGCTGAACTTGGTTGCAACGGAAAAAAGAGCAGTGAGGAAGGAGCAAGTGAGAGATTAACTTTCATAAAATTCTACTGCAGTTATTAGGCAAAATAAATTCATGTTCTCCTCCACACACGAATCAAATATGATATTTCTATTAAGGCTGCGTTCTAAATAATCGCTATATCTTTAATCCCATCGATAAATAATCACCTTCATTACACAAATGTATAACGTATACATTTTAAAATATTAATTGCTCCTAAGTCATATAAACTACGCTTACTGGTAAAATTTTTTGCATTTTTGGGTGGATATATTTCGAATATTTGTAATTTAAGGTGGTATCCAATCATAATCTGAATATATTTATTAGTAAGATCCTTAGAATAAAAAATTTTTGTGCCAGATTACCACAAAATTTTTAATGTGAGGGGTTATTGTTGTTAATAAATTTTTGAAGTGCATATATTTTTAAGCTGCGCCTACATTTTTTGTAGCTTATACGTGTATATTAAAGAACTAAATCGCAAACTTGTCTAGTGGTATTCTCACAAATTCCACTAGTATTCACAGCTGCTTACATCGTAGCACTGTTAATACTTCACCAAAGGAATTAATTATTACTTAATACTAGTAATATCTTTTTACAGGGTGCTTCGGGGGATGTGGTCACTTCATACATCTTCAAATCATAGAAAAAATCCTATTGGACAACACCCATGTCCTAGGCGGGACTAGAACCCGCGACCTTAACCGGCGAGCGCGCTACCCTCAGGCTAACCCGGCCGGCAATTATTACGTGCAAATATTAGAATTTAATGTCAAAGCTTTGCTGTATCTTCCCTAATGTCTCCATTAAAAACGAGGCAGATTTATAACTTCATGTTCCATATGCTCCATAACTCCCACCTTTTTTCTCCCTGGCGGCGACACGTAGGCCGTTTTTATCAGTTTTCTCCACGAGGAAAATTTATACTATTACGATTAAAGTAATATACACGTAATATCATAAATTATATAAATATGAATATTTATGTGTTTTGAATTAATATTATGGTAATATTATTATTTTGACATTTATAATTCGCTTTTCAAGGCCGATAAAATATATATTTATATATAACACAAGTTAGGAGGTCATGCAAAATCTACATTATAATATCAAAGAAATACACACTTCTTTTTTTTCCTAACAACTTTGGTAAGAGACTGACTAAGCCAGAGAAAGGAGCACATGTCTAATACCATGATAAAAGTAAATCGATGTGATGCTACGACGAAACGATAGTATAATAATTAATTCTGCTGGAAACTAAGAGAGTAAATTTTGTTATTCATTTTTTTAGTCAGGACTGGCTATTCTAAAATTCTTAGGACCTTAGAATTTCAATTTTAATAGAAATTTTTGCTACTATTATAATAGAGCATTTTTAAATCCAATGTACCCTTTCTATTGATCTTTAAAATTTCCAGTTCTCAATTCGTCAACGTGAACTGTTCGAAGGTGATCATTTAACGCTCTTGCTAGGAAGTAATTACCATATTTTATGACATTTAAGGACTATCATTTCTCCAAGTATCAATCGGTAATACATTCGGCAATCGGTAATACAGGCAATCGGTATATCACAGTCCGTTACAATAAAATATGGCTATTATTATTATTTAAATATTTACTATTAGATTTATCATAATAATGAAGAAAGAATGTTATTATTAAAATGATCACCATTAGAGTAAATGATAATATTTAGGCATCCGAATATATATTATTGACCAACAGTGATAATATACGTAGCAATTGTTTATTAGTGGCAGTCGAGTATGACTTTCATCTGCCCAAATCCTGACCTAATCGTAATACCTACTACCGTGTTTTGATTCAACATTTCGGAGAAGGACCTCTCATATAACTAACGCTTTTATCATAGCAAAAGTGTCATTGGAGTGTCCGTTACCACCTCCACGTTTTAACCTGTGTTCCGAGGAGCACAAGGGAATGGGCATGGGACAGAGGCATGGGAATCTATTGAATAAGGGATTAAAGTGGGCGGGGAACTCGTTAACCGCAGATGTCAAAGCTCCGGTTAGCCCTTCTACGAAATAACTGCAGACCTTGTTGATAGCTTTAAGGAACCAATATGAGAGGTTTGGGATTAAAATTAATAGTTAGAAAACGACAAGTAATAAGATTCTCGAGAAGTAGGCGATAAGTATGTGGGAAAAATCAGGAACAGGCCAATTAACTTTACTTTTAGCTCGAGTCTTAAGGGAAATCGGGAAATAGCGAGAGGTAGGTATATTTTAGAATAATCGCGTTATCAGAGATCATTTGTGAACAGAAAGGATTCGATGGCGGGAAACTTAAGCAAAGGCGTGAAGAAATGGTTATTGTAGACCCAAATATCTATATGGAGATTGAAAGTGGCTTGGTTCGGAACCAGAAACTTACTTCATAAGGAATGATGATGAGCGTAGGGTGAAGCCGAATGAGGTTTGGCTATGCCGAATGAACTAGAAGTGGACGGAGAAGAAAACAGAGGGAGAAGTTATGAGTGGAATTGCTGTTGTAGGGCGAAAACCGAATATTGTGGAAAATGGATGGAATGGATAATCAAACGCTATGGATTGCTGAATACAATAATGGAGGGTAGAATTTTCGGTAAGCAAGGTAGAGGCAGAAAAAATAGGGATTTTAGATAGAATGAGGATGATAGGAAGTACTTATATGGAAATGAAAATGGTGTCTAGCTTGGGGGCCGGCATTTCTTTTTTGGAGTTCATAAAAAAACCTATCTTAATGTTGATTTTACCGACCACCATCGTAATATACATTTGTAAAATGCCTTCACCTCGTGTTTTTTCTTTTAACATTTATTCCTATCTTATTAACTCTCATCTTTAGGTTGTTTACAACACCTTTTTTTGGGTGTTTCCCTGCAGTGGGCTCATTCATTTCCCACACAATTTTGGGGTCCATTCAGTTTTTCCCAAACAGTTTTAAAATCCTTCTATACGAATAAAATCCCTGGTATAATCTTTGTCCAAGGTATGTATGTTAAAACTTTGCCTATATTTATTTCTAAATAAATAAATTTACATGTTGAATATTGTGTTTCTGACAAGGGGTAGCTATCTAATTTCAATCTCACTTCATTCAAGGCATTTCATTATTATCATCTTTCTCCGCCTAAATCACGGATTAGAGTGCAATACTTTTCGATGTGTTAAGCGTGAAAAACATGAATTATTATTATAATTTTAACTGATGTTGCATAATAATTTACACATAAATTAAAGCCGGAATTCTTAATTTACCATCTACGTGATTTTCCTGTAGCAAAAACTTTTGAGTCTCCTTGTGATTGACAGTAATAATACTCATTAAAACACATATACCAGAGAAAGTAACTACTCAGTCGTTGAAAAGGAGTTCACATGGATTGGAAATATGGAACGGGTTAGGAACGCAAAAAATACGAAGAAACGAATGGCGAAGAAAACGGAAACATGATAATTCATGGGGTAAGCCTTTTTACCTATAAATAGGATATGATGATAATTCCATTAGATTTTGATCCATTGTCGCTCTTCCATCTTAGTAAACAGATTTTTGGACGATGAAACTGGTGCTCACTTTAAAGTTACGATTCTGGTGATAACATTATAATGCGGACATTACACTAACACTATGATACAACACTAAAATTAATGCGGACATTCCATAGACGGAGTGCAAATTTTCATGACCCAGATTCTCTTGACTCATCCCGAAATGTTCCCATATGGATTTCAGAAGCGTTAAATAGTTAGGGAATCTGCGAGAATACCTTCTTGGCTCCGCTTCATGTAACAACGCAGACCACATCATGATGACTAAAGGCCGTCTAGACTTGCATTGTAAGAGGAATCCACTAACAAGGCCTGTCAAGGAATTCTCAGATGAATTTAGACAAGTAGTTTCCTCGTGTCTTTCCTTATGTCTGGAACTTCTTAAGTTAAAAGCTGTCTACGTAATGCCCTGCAAGCCGCCGTAAGGGCGTGTGGCAGGGGGTGAGTGAGCCATCACTTGGCATTTTTCCATATGCATATATTAGATATAGTTCACATGCAGAGAAACTAATTACATGCAAAAATTTCATTGATAAAAGAAAATAAATGTAATGCGGGAACAAAACCAATAACATTTAACTTAAAAAACAGGCAAGATATTATACATATACACACTAGTTACCTTAAATAACTACCTTATCTCCGAGAATGTGGTGATATTTATTTTGGTCTCTAATTGTACGTGGAAAAAATGACATTTTATATCCATCTGTTCGACTGTCCATCTCTCTGATTTTAGGTACGTGATTTGATCTACCGTAGTGTGTCGGGGCTCGTAATATATTTTTGACTTCCTCGCTGACGTGATCTTCCTGAAATCTGCATGATAAATTTAACCTGTGCTTCAACTTAAGCTCAACGCGTGGTTCCCAACCTAATTTCTGCAATAAGCTTGTTACACTGCTACGTTGGTCGAAACAACCTTTCACAAATTTAGCTTCTCTACGTTGCATTCGATCTAACTACAAAACCATTCCTGCCACACCACGCGCATTCGATATGAGGTCTTACTAATGAAAAGTAACTGAGCTCCTTTACCGTCTCATTACATTTCCCAAGTACCCGTCTTACGAACCCTAACTTATTATTCGCCATTCCACAAATCTCCCAAACAAACTGATGATAAATCCAATTTTTTAACCCTGAAAAATTATTTACCTACTTTATCGAAACAAAACCTTTTACGTTAGACTAAAAATTTAAACTAAACCATTAATAAAAGCTTCCCAAAATATAAAGTATATGACTATTTCGTATTATATTAATTCTATGAACCCCCTATAGGTAGATGTTTCAAAAGTAGACGTTTTTCAGTGGTTATTACGAACTGTAGCTTGGTAAAAAAATATTATTTTAACTTAATGAAGAGAGATGCATAACCAAATGCCAAAAGTCAAATCATATATTACACAAAGAAACTTGCCTGATAATAAAGGGGAAAATAACTGTGTGACTTTAATTAAATCATCATTAATAAGACTAACAAAATCTTCGTAACAAAATTTTCGTACCAATATTTCTCTCAAAATAGGATGTAGGTAATTCAGCTTTACCAATGTTTTTTTTTCACAAAAGGCCACGTAATATACAAAACATCGCGCTGTTAGACCTAGGAACAGCCTCACAAGTCGAAATTTCTTGAGCAACGTTCCGCTTCCGAGCAGTATAACTTTCCACGACCGTCACCACATTCTCGTAGCATTTACACCCTGGGATTAAATGGTAATTCACCCACCCTTTAATGAATCTACAAAAAAGGACTGGGTATTGATTGAAGGAGTAAACGGACCCAATGCGCAAGAAGTGGAAAGCTAATTGGAAAGTTAAAATGATAGATCACGGCGTGAAATCGCTTAGTTAAGGAGCTTGACCAGAGCCTCGAGGTAGTCAGGGAAAGGTTTGCTTCGGGACAAGCGAGATTAATGGTTTCCTAAGAGCAAAAGCAGCCGGGCGAGGTAGGAGTGTTTGTTTGCTTGCTTGTGCTTCTGTGTCCCGAATGTGACTCCGCACAGCACGTATTCGGTAGTCTTTTCCGGCTTGTTGACACAAGCACAAAAGTAATTGGCAGGGCGATGGGTACGGCGAGGACGACGTGAAACGACGTGGAGGTGGTGAAATGTCCTGGGTTCGAACGGGCGGTCATTCGCCTAGTCGCCCCATGATCCCCCGACCCCTCTTCCGAAAAGACTCCTGGGAACACGGAGATAGGCACCATTCTACCGAGAAAATCGGGAGGGAAGGAAAAGAAGTGAAAGCTTCCAAGACGGTAAGGTTGATGCCAACTGAGGAATTAGTCGCTAGAAATTTTTTTAGACCGTCCCAAAAGAAAATAGGCAGTAAAAAGCACGAAAGCATTAAAAAAACGAGAGATTTTTCCCACGGTGAATCGCCCTTATTTTTTTCGTAGGGCACGACGAGCCAAACTAGTTTCTCATACTGATGTCTCGCAAAAAAAAAATTGAAAACACTGTTCTTCATGTCACCCAAAGTTTGAAATAGAGCCGGTGTCAAACTACAGTGTGCTATATACAGTTTCTACTTCTAAAGCTTGTTTTTGTTCGCATCAGGGATAGGTATATATATATATATATATATATATATAAATGAAGCGAAAAAATGGATAACACAATAAATCAATTTAGGTTGGACAATTTCATCTCGGAGAACTGTAAATCAAAATGTTCACTCTTCACATGATAATTTCCAGATTCGTTTTATGACTAGATGTGGAATTTAAAGCAAAAGGCCCTTTATACACATCGCACTCCCGTATATTTTATTGTCGACCTTCAGGAGGAGTTTGAAACATAACCGCAGGATTGTTACGATACATATTATGAGTATTAAATCTCAACTTTCGTAAAATATCTTGCAATGTTCTCGACCGATGCCTGAATGAAGATAAGTGCACGTTACCCGTACCGTTAATAGGCAGTGGGCAAACATTTCATCTGATGTTTGGTGATATCATGACCCTCGAATCTCGTGTACCATAATGGTCTCGACCGTAATATAGAGTCACATCACCTTGAATTCCAACTTCTTCGATACTTCTCCCTTGGGTATATGGGCTCGAGAACATAAATGCCACAAAAACAAAAGAATAATGTCAACGATCGTGACAATATTTCACACCACAGAAGCACCCCTTATAAAAATAAAACAATGGCTTACTCGCCCCCCCCCCCTTTCATCGCTATTTTCGAAATGGCTTGGGGGGGTCTCCCGCACTCAGGGCCTCACATGAAGGGAAGGAGGTAGGTCGAGAGAGGAGGCGGAATAGCGAAGACACATCCTTATGTCTCCCAAAGGGACCCGACGATATCCCACCTTAGTGTTCCCTATGGATTTCCAGCCTCTGGGGAGAAGAGCTGGAAGCAAGATAGGAGGAGATCGAAGGGGGTCGAGTGTGCGTGCGTCAACAACTCCGAGTAAGTCGAAATGAGAAGGGGGAGATGGGAAGAATGCTGCGATTTCTGCGTCGACCGAAGATGGGTTCGGAGATAGGAAATCAACTCGCTCTTTCCAATGTGGAAACTAACCTCGCTGCTCGCTCCTGAGAAAAGTCACCATGCTCATGATTGAAGTGCAGCACGTGAGGGTGGACGATGAACACGATTCTACAATCACTTAATTTTATCAATTCTGGTATCCCTTGAAATTTCACCGCATCATAATGTCAAAAAAATGTTACATTTCACATAAATTTCTATTTATGTACATATTTATGAGGAAAATCGGATTATTTACAACTGATTTTCATAAAATTAACTAGAAAATAAACAAAAAATTGTGGAAAGGGAGACCACAAAGAGGCAATAGAGATGAAATTCACTATGATACATGCTTATTACACGTTTTTTTTTTAGAAGAGCGGTCAGGTAGACTGGAAATATATTGAATAGAGTGCTACTCACTAACATTGCCCGAAAACATTATTTTATATAACCCAATTATATTAAACATCCATTGGAAAGACTCAATATTTATTTGTTACAGATGGTAATTTTATAACTAGAAATTCTCGGGGGTTGTACAAATCTACTTATTCTGAAAAATGTTTTCCCACTGTGAAGGGGAAGTGCATGGAGATGCTAGTAAATCTAGATACTTCCAAAATGGTAACTTAATGCCGAATATAACGGTTCCTTAAGTAGCTAATTTCAGACGGATGGACTATTAAGGCCACTATGTGGAGATGATTTTGTGTTGTTGCAGATGTTTGCGCTTAAGTACTAAAATTTCTGGTATGAATGTCCCAAGAACTTTAAAAATGTCCATTCTCCTTGATGTCGAACATATTGTCATTATACAATCTCCAAATGGCTCCTAGGAAATGCTGATTACCCGGTAAAGTCTGATTACACGCACCCTTACTTCGATTTATTTCTTCACAAATAAATCGATACGGCCACAAATTCACATGAATGGGAAAAATTATTGTCTGGGAATAAGGATAAATCAAAATTAATATTATAGTAATAAAAAATGGACAAATATCTTTCTAACAAACTCACCCTGTTCTCTATAAACCTTGCCAAATTCGCATGAATACAGTACCCTCACACTCTCTTCCATTCACCGAATGATTTTAGCTACTCCTGTGGTTAATTGGCAGTACTCTATCATGTTAGAATGCATATTGTGCACAAAACGAACCCGCGTTCACTCGCTTACTATTAAGACAGCGTGAAATTGAATGTCATTTAAAGCACCATCATACTTCCACTTCTTAGAGCTCTCTTCAACATCAAGTAATTTACAATGTTGATACGCTATTGTTGGGTCAATCGAAACACTTAAAAGCCAAGCCTAGAGAAATAAATTAATCTCCCTGTGGTCAAGACTATAGGCATATCATTAGTTGATTGCAATAAGACCGCAGAAACAAGGTTAATAAATCATTTAAATCATAAAATAAATAATTTACAAGGCATAGATGCTCAAATAAATGATTTTGGAATAAAGTGTAGAATTTTATACTAATTCCTCATCAATTTCAAGAAGGGTATGCATGTCAATTGCCCGGGATGATATGTGCACAATATCTGAATATTAAAAAGTGAAAAATATATTCTATTTTTCCTCAAATAGAATACAAACTACGAAAAAAAATAACCGCTGATATAGAGAGAGTTTAATAGGGATGGTGATTTCATGTGTTGTTATTACGAGTACATTGGATAGGAAGTCACAATTCAGCCATTCATGCACCCTTAGATAAATGACAATTTCTTAAACACTAATTCCATTTATAAAGAGAAGAGAGTAAGCTTGAAAATATCTTTCGATTACATACCATGAAGACTGTTTGGTAAAAGTATTTTGGTAGAAACCTTAATATTTTTTTAGTGAATAATCAAAAGAGCCATAATCAGTGTAGCATATTGTATCTTGTGTTTTCTTCATTAGAATTATCAAGTAAAACCAATGGAGAGACTGACCCATGAAAGAAGTATATCTCCGGACTTACAACAATCTGGAGTAAATTAAAATAAATACATTCAAATTCTTAAGGTTACATTTAATAAATTAAAGAAGTTTTTAATACTATCTTGTTTACAAGGGAATTAAAAATATTTTTATACTAATAAATTTTGTTCAGTGAGGAATTTTATTCAGTTGAACGTAAACTACTTGCTAGATATCTCAACGCACCAATGCACCTCAGAATGTTGTCATCGAAGATGATCCACGGTAAAGTGATATTTCAAAAAATCCTTGACATTGTGGCCATATTAAAAACTTGCACTACATAAACCATATCCTAGAAGAAGCAGGAAGCATAAACACTTTCTAACAACGTAAGCATTAAAACAATTCTTAACGTGACTGTACTACTGCACTTTTAAAATTAACCTTTTAAAGTAAAAACAAGTCTCAAAATGAAGTTATCGGAATGAAGGAGTAATTAAATACTAATTATAATTTCACTGCTCGTATAATGAATTAATTGCAAAACAAGTTGCATGTCTCATGAATTTTTTTTGTCTAACAATGCTTTAGGTCATAATTTCCAATTAACGACATGACACAGCTCCCACAGAGCATTAACTAGCAGAGCTTTGTAGTTCAACCACCTTTGAAAATTATAAAGATATTTAAAAATTTATCTCCTGTGGCTAATTTTGCACATAATTATGATCGGCCTATAATTAAATATTAGCATATAAATGCATTTTAAATATGAAATTTCGAAATCAACTGGCAGTTATCAATTAAATTTAATTGCGTTTGAGATGTGAGGTTATACTGCTAACGTAGGGAAAATGTATGGAAATAATTCATTTCCCCTTTTGGCTGCAGTTCGTGACTGACGTAAAACACATTCAGGTCGCATTTCTAACTTCTTACTATATACGCAATACTCCTCTGTTTAGACGATTTGGCAACTCCAATGGTTTCCAATCATGTCCTCAAATAAAGATAGAGATACCGTCTCGTGCTAATCCATTCGCAGAATAATCGACTTACGGAAGCAATATTCAGAAAACACGCTTTCCT
>WURS02436887.1:0-15294 GCA_011762765.2 Rhinocypha anisoptera | reverse complement strand
GTCGTCATCAGGGCTGCTGAGTGCACTTGTGAGTACACTGCACTCAGCAGCCCTGATGACGACGACCCTCGAGTCGAGTGTCGAAACGTTGGCCATAATGGAGCCCTTGACCCGGTTATCAACCCGAGAGAACTTCATCTACAACATTCACCGGGAAAGCACCAGATCGTACTTCATTATTTTTATCGCATATTTTGATGTATAATTAACATATTTTAGTTATCTCTAATAATATGTAAAACAGGCTATGGCATTGTTAGTAATGGTCCGTGCGAATCTCAACTACTTAAGAACGGCATTTAGTTAGTATTCTCCTTTATTTTGGTTTAAAATGTATTTCATTATTTTTATCGTATATGTTGATGAATAATTAACAACATATTTCAGTTAAAGCTAATGATGAAATAGTGTGTAATGCGTGTCATAGAATCTTTAGTCGAGTACCGTGCGAATCTTGATCACGTGAAAAGAGCATTTATGTTAGTGTTCTTTTTAATTTTCGTTTAAAGCGTACTTAATTATTTTTATCGTATATGTTGATGTGTCTGCCATTTTCATGCAATCTATGGCACCGACCAACTAATTAGCACGCTCACCTCTTACTAATCAGGGACCTTTATCACATCGTCAAAATCCCTGCATCACACTGGTGTTTGCTGTACTTTCTCTTTTGCAAAACCTATCACCTCAAAATTCTCTCATGTCCAGAAGTTAAACTTCAGGCCTCCACATGATCTAATGTCTGATGTTTTCACTGCAGCATTCTCAAAATTCACATCTAAACTATGAAATATTGGATTAGCAAGAATATTGTCGACATATTCATGTTATCCTCAAGAGTTATCTCATTTCCTTAGTATGAATTTTCTATCATGTCCTTCGCAGAGCAATATAACTGTTGTAATTATTTTTTAATTCTTTGGTACTAATAAAAATTACTTATGATGCAGTTTTATGGACTTCAGAGAGTGTCTTTTTTATTAAAGGTAAGTGTAAATTCTAATTTATGGAAAATTTTAATGAAAAAATAATAAATCTTTGAAAAATTATTGGCATTAACAATTATAAATAATGTAATTCTGAAACTATAATAGTTCATTTTTTTACTAGTAAATTGTTAACAGGAGACTAACAGCCATAACAAGAAATAAATGTAATTGATCCCAATTACTTTCTTGAGTGATGCCATCATATTTAAAATCCAAATTGAATATTATGTTATTCACCAGTTAATAAATATTAAGTGTTTTTGAGTAAAATATAATAGCAAGAAAAATATCAATTAAAGTGATTTTGTCACCCACTATAAAGAAATTAATAACATACTTACATGCTGGGGGCAAATTTTCTCTGAAGTCAAAACTAAATCTTTAGCATCAAGTCCTTGAAGGTATTTAACAAGTTCCTGTGACGTGGATCCTTTAAAACCCAAAGTTTTCCCCAATGTGAATGCCATATTTCTTGAATCTTCTTTACTTCTATATGCCCAGGGATTTAAAGCAGAACCACTCTGTGCTATTACACGATGGAAAAGACCTATAAATAATTTAAATCATTATGTAAATCATATAAAATTTATGTGATGATTTGTGATACTAATTTAATTCTTTGACAGTATATGTAAGACACATCAAGGAAGCAAGAAGCACATCATCTACCTCTATCCTTTTTTTCAATGAATGTGAAAAATTACCTTCTATGTCATGAGTGTTTTCATGATATTTACAGTAAATTAAGTTACTCTTGGAAAATTACTCTTAACCTCTTGCATGAATGTTATTTTTGTCAAAGTCCATTGTCTTTACAGAGAGGCAAGAGATTTTGCATGAAATGATAGTGGGTAAATATTATGCAAACCTACTGCAAAGGTAAATACAATGTTTCTGGGGCCCATCAAAAACCTACAAATTGGTAGAAATTGTAATTTGAATGACAATGACATGGCATCTTTACTATTTTGAACTTAAAAGAACTTTTCTGATCCTTCTAATAATGGACCATGTACTGATTCCATGTCGGTGTATTACTACCTACCTTTGGACATTGGTGAAAGAACATGGTAATGTACACTAGCACCACCTGCACTCTCTCCAAAGATTGTTACACGGGAGGAGTCACCACCAAACACATGTATGTTCTGCTGGACCCATTTCAAGGCTAATGCTTGGTCCTTCAAGCCCCAGTTTCCAGAACAGACATCATCTCCCGTGCAAAGGAATCCTAATTTATCAACCCAAAAAACAAAGTACGATTATTACATAATTCTTACAGTACTTCCATTATTATTTTTTCCTATATTATAATAGGCCAAAAATAATTATACTGTTAAAATGTGACCCAATTTTTACTACACATTTATGTCTTTAACCCTTTATGCCCTTTCACCCCATTCACTTTAAAGCACTCTGTAACTAATTCCAATGCATATTTGTCAAGAGATACTTGACATGAGAGTTCCTGGCTCAAATAGGCCTGTCGAACCTCTCTCAACATCTGTATGCAAAAGCAAATCAAGCTAAAATCAAATTGTTTACTGACCATCACTGGTGTTTACTAATATCATATTATCCTCATATTCAAAGGTGTTACTAGTAATATTAAAAATTGGTGTATGGATAATCATTAGGCAAAGAATGTAAGCAGACCTCAAATTATGTGTTGAAAACCAGAAGAAATGTTGTGATTTGTTATATTTTAATAAAAAATAAATTAAGTAAGTTCCAAATTGTAAATTTCTTGGTGCAAATTTAAACATGAATCCCACAGTAGAAAAATTTCAAACCCATACAATGCCATGATGTAATATTTTCAAGGTAGGCGAAGGACTTTACTTTCTCTTATTTCTCTCCTTTAAGATCTGTCCCCAATTTCTCTCTTCTGCTGCACTCCATGATTTTGGCTCTTCCTTCTTAATGCTTACATTAGCTATGTTCTCTAAGTACTGGGTCCATTGCCATTCTCCAAGTGCAAAAATGTCACATAATGCCTTGTTGGCATTTATTATTTTTTTTTTAATTTGAGCATTCTTAAGCGTATATGGCCTACCTTCCTGCCCAGTTCTTCTTTCATCTGAATTGTTTTCCCAAGAGCTTCTCTTCAAACTTTCATTCTATTATTTCAATGAATGTGCATTTCTTATTCTGGAGATCTCAGACTCAATGAACTATGTTCTCTTAATTCATCAGCCCTTGGATTGTCTGGTGTTGCTATTATCACAATCTCTTTGATTTTCTCTTGCAATTCCCACTCTTGTAGTTTTCTTTGATTATTTTCAATAGCATGTCCTTTGCCTCCAAGAGTCCTTATAATATGCTTATATTGTGTCACATATAAATATTAATACATAAATTTTGTTAGATCCTGTGATCTTATTCATCAGATCAAGCACAGCCTTGTTGAAATCATGCCTCAATAAATGTATTTCAAGGCTTCAGCTGCCATTGACTTCAATTTCATCATTTGATAAGCTATATCTTCTAATAGTTTGGACCCTTGATAGAATTCTTTGATGTTATACTATTATCTTTGATGTCAACTAAATTGACAATCCAAATGTTTCTAAGTCGCCAGTCAAGACTGGGTTCCTCCTACCATTTACTACTCTGAGAACATCTTCCAATTCTATGTACTTGTATTTCCCTTCTGAATGGTTGGATGGCAGCATATAAACAATAACTACATATATTAGTGACCTCTCTTCACTTAATCTCATCAATATTCTTATTGCACTACCAACAAGACTTCATTCTTCTTTAATTCCTTATTTCAGATGATGCCCTTGTTCTTTGGTCACCTCCTGAGTAACCACCCATCATGAAATATATATTTATATGATGGGTTCAAAATAAAATGAATTCACTGTATGATGTACTTTATAAAGAAGACTATTGGTCGCTTTAAAATCTAAAACTTATATTTGCATGGTGGTTCACTGTTAAAGATATTACAGGATAATAAAGAGTTTCTTTCTAAGGTTATCATTACAGACTTGGCTACATCATTTGATCCTGAGAGCAAACAGTAAGGCCCAGTGTAGAAATTGCATACATCACCAACACTAATTATAAAAGTTGTGATTTCTTCTGGGAAAGTTATGGCCATATTTTTCAATAGTAAGGGAATGGTTTATCTATATCATACCAGCACACACAACTGAATGTTGAGAATAAGATGTGGATATACTGAAAAATCTCTGAGCCCAACCCAACCACAATAAGCTACATTTTAAAGCAACATGTTGGATGATGCATTACAATGATACATGTCCACACATTGAAAATGTTATTACTACACTTTTAATGAAAATCAATGTTAAGTATGTTCCTTATTCTCCCAGTACTCAAGAACTAGCCAACTTTTTCCTGTTCCCTAATGTGAAGAAAATCTTTGTGGTGAACATATTTCAACTTCCAATGGTTGCTGCTGACATAATACTGATGGATGAAATTGGTATGAGATATTCATTTCACATTGAGCTAATGATATAACATGAAATTCATTTTTGAAAAATAAATTATTTTTTTTTATATGACCACTCTTTATTGAACAGTTCCTAGAAACTTAGTGAAATCAGGGTATTTATTGGACTAATAAAGATTAGTATGGACAGGAACTGATAATCATACCTAGTGGTCCCAATCTGTAGTTAATTGTGACAAGAACAATGTCCCCATCCATCAAGAAATTTGCCCCATACATAGCAACTTCAGAAGAACCCATTGCAAATCCTCCTCCATGAATCCACACCATTACTGCTTTAGGTTCTGAAAGCTTCTCATTTCCTGATGGTACCTATATACGACAGAAATCTATTTGTTACAAGTACTAAATAATAAAGTATGTATATATCATTAGTTAGCTTCAGGGACAACTTCAACATTGTTCTATACATATTTAAGTGATTTGTACATCATGTGTCTATTAAATGAGCAGTTGTGAAACCTATTGTACACTGATAAAATTCTTGAATTGTCAGCAATATCTTTTTAATGATTTATCATTAATTCTGAGTAATGAATACAGTCATTATAATGAAGTGATTCTCTAACCCTGACAGATTTCATGATTGTAGATGGACCATGTACAGATGTTACTCAAGTTGGGAAGTAACTCCCTCCATCTGATGAACTATTTACATGACTTAATAAGATCAAAGGCAATAGCTATCACTCAAGTTGGTGATAAGTGCAGCTGAGACTAGGTAATAAATCCTCCCAATTAATTCAATGAGGATTAATTACTAATTCAGAGCATTAATGTTAAGTATGTAATCAGATGAGCCATTTTGGCACATGCAATTTCTAAAATGGGTTTTATGCACCCATCAAATACCTTGGATCTACCTCTTTCTGTAGTCAACCATGAGGGAACTATCATATAGTTTCTCATACCTTTGGAGTAAAGACATTAAGGTATAAACAATCTTCCTCTCCCATGAGGTGACGAAAAACCATATGCTTACTGCTACAAGCATTCCCTTCAACTGAGGCATCCCTCACTCCACTCCATGGATCTGCTGGTTGAGGAGCCTTGGAATAGAAATTTTCATTAAAATTTTCTTGAACACACAGATCACATATAGTGATCGTTAATGGCTGAAAAATATGATGCAATCCGATTAAAACAGTCATATATCCAACTATGTTTTTTTCAAATACAACGATTTTATGATGGGAGTTGATGTATTACCACCACCACAGCATTCAGCCCTAAGGTTGATTTGCTAGGTAAGGGTAGAGCTCACCTAGTCCTAAGCCCAAAGACATGCAAACTATGGCTAATAAGGGAGGCCAGTACCTTTCCCTGTGCAACCTTTAATTTGGCAGAAAGATCTGGTACTAAGAAAATCATTCGGCTTGGGTTTGGTTGGTGTCCAAAGGAATCACCAGGACTTGAACCTGGACCCCTCATTTAGTAGACAAGCACTCGACCTAATGGGCCACCATGACCCCAACTGTTGCAATACTATCTTTTAAATCATAAGAAAGTTAAAATTTGATTTTGAATTTCATTCTGAAAGCATGGACCATTCCTCAGGATTTCAGAACTATTTATTTATAATTGCATAATTTTCTTGTTTCATTTGTCGATTGTATATTCAATCAATTTTAGATTCTAAATACCACCTTCAGTTCTATAAAGGCAGTAATCATATTATAAATAGTATAACCAAGTTCACTCCTCTGGACATTAGGAACTATGCATATGAAAAATGTGTAGCCATCAGAGTTTTTGTGAATGGTATTATTCAGTGTATTTATTTTATTATTTATTTATTCGTTCACTCCATTGTTCACCTTAGTGACATAGAACATGGTCGGAAAAAGATTATTAAGCAAAGTTCAAAACACAAATATACTATGGAATATAATATACATGTACAAGATATACAATACCAGATACAAATGACATTTATTAGCCTTCTCACAGGCTATCACACATGATATTACCATTAACACTGTAATACGAGTTGCATCATAATAGGTTTTTTAGTTCAGTTTTGAATGTATATACACTAAGCTAGTCTTTAAATGTTCCTCAGCGGTTTATTATATATGATGGAGGCTGAGTGGTGGGCCCCTTTTTTTGGAAATAGTTCTTGGCTGGTGTATCAAGTGAACATTCTCCCATACCATGGACATGTGTCACATAGCCATGGACAGTAGCATTTGGAAGAAATAAATTTAGGTTCTTTTTTACAAGCTGAGTAAAATGAAAGATATATATAAAAGGTAGTGTCATAATTTTGAATTGGAGGAATAATGGTCTCCCTTGGCTCCATATGGACACATTAGTCATGGGTTTCACAGACCCTTTTTGGATAGAAAAGGCCTTTAATGCTGCACTACAGTTCCCCCAGAGAATTACATATGCCAATACTGAGTGAATTTTGCATAGTATATTAATTTTAATATTATGCTGGAGGTAGTCTTGGCTAGTTCTCTTATCATATATGTATGTTCCTGTAGCCATTTGGGGGTGAAGGATATGTGATCCCAGGGTAGGTGTATTGCCCCTCACCTCCAAGATCGTCATGCATGGTTAAGAGCCACACCCTCCACGAGGTGCCCCTGGTTTTTGTAGAACATTAAGGATTTAGACCTGGTGGTCGATAAAATGCTCCCATCACCATGGTGCTTCTCTGTGCCAATAGTGACTGTATCTGCAGGGAGGAGGATTAGAAGTCCCTAAAAGAGGAACTCCAGGTACCAGACCAACACCAGTTTTATCTAGCCTTACATATTCATGCGGGGCTCTGCATGTGGACCTTTAATTCCCTAGCTACTCATGGGGTCAAGAATGAAACCAATCCAAAAAAGTTACCTTCAGAGAGCACCAGCAGGGGACCTCAAAACCCCGACTCAGTGAGTTTATCTTTCTCCGTGGAGGATTTCCTTATGGAAGTGGGCCCTGAGGGGAATACTGTTATACCCTACCCAGTGGGCCTCAAAGCGGTAACTGCTACACCCCATCCCTAAGTGGCTGGCCCCTTTTCTGAAGACACCACTCCTTGGCAGGCCCTGGAGCAGGGACTGCCAACAACTCCATTTTAGTGAGTCCCATACAGAGGAACACCATACCCACAATGGAATAATCCAGTCAGGGTCCCTCTGCCATGGTTGCAGAACGGGAATCAGACTCAGATGACACCACCAATACTTGGGGAGCATCTCATCAAAGATGAGGGCACTTTTCACAAAGAGCCGACTAAGTGGAGCAGGCTAAACAGAAAAGGAGGAGGCCAAACCGTCTTACCCAAGAAGGGAAAGACAAGGCCACTTCTTTAAGGAAGGGTGATGGGGATACACCTCTGCACCATCTCGGAGACGAGGACAAAAGAGGAGGAAGGGACCCCGAGGGCCAGAAGTCCAAGCGGACTAGGTCCTCGCTAGGCTTGCCCTAAGACCAAAAAGCCAGGAGCTCGGGGACTCACTCCTCCCATGCAGAGGCTGAGGGACCCAGGAGGAAAATGGCTATCATTCCAGCCGGCTATCCTAGGGTCATGCTGACCTTGGGATAGTATAAGGTCAAGGAATCCAGGTTTACAAAGGCATGGGATGCCATCCTTCAGTGGGAGAAAGTGTCCATTTTTGATGGGACCAGGCTCTTAAATGGTGATGGAGATCGGCTGCATGGATGACCACTCTGTGGAGTGGGTCAGAAAGGCAGCAGCTGATAAGACAGAGATAGAGGGCATTTGTTTCAAGTAGTGTAGGGGGATGCTCTCATCAAAAGGCACAGGCTGAAGAGTACCCTGTCCCATGCATATGGGCATGGGTGGCCTCATTAGCCGTGTCATTAAGGTAAACCCAAGGCTTTGAACGGACCTGTGGAAAGTCTATGAACATAGATAGCCCAAAAATGGTACAAGCTTCGTCCTTGGTGTAGACAAGTCCACTTTGGAGAGGATCTCAGGGCCAGGTTTTGTTCAGTACACAGGCTTGCAGAGGGCAGAATACAAACTCCTGGGGATGGTTGGGCCCAATATGGGTTCAGTGGACCGACCAGATGACCCTGGGGTTGGACCTGAGTCATGGCCGGCCACAAGGTTGGAGGACACAGGGGCTGAATCTTGGGGGGAGGCCAACACCAGGCCAAAGGACCCTGAGTCTGGACCTGGTGAGACTTTAACCAAAGGGTCATAGTGTCCTGGGAACAGGAAAGGTCGACTGGTAGGCCCAGTGGTCATGAGTCGGGACCTTGGGTGGGCTTGACTGGGGCTGGACCCTGGGTGGAGCCCAGCAAAGAGTCAAAGGGATCCGGAGCTGGGTCTGAGATGGGCACATCAGAATGAGGCCAAATAGTATGGAGGCAGGAGAGCAACCAGAGCTGACCTTCCTGCAAGCCAACCTGCAGCACTGCAGGGCAAGAAACATTTCAACTGTGACTCCAGTTTTTCCCTCAATCAGTCTCCCACGCTGAGAAGCAGAGAGAAGGGCTCGGCACAGCCAGCCAATCGATATCACCTGACCCCAGGTCCATGCCACAATTAGAAGTGACATTGACACCCTGAGGATGGATGACTTGCCCTTTGAAACATTGGCAGCAATTCAGAATGTGACCCGGTGGAGAACACGAATAACCTTCAGTGGTCGGACAATATCAACTTGACAGTTAAGAAAGCATCAACTGGACTATTTATGCTAAAAAAACTGAATAGCATAGTGTACAAATAAATTCTTATAGTTTACTATATAAAGATACACTCCATTCTGTCCTATGGTATCATATTTTGGGGAAATTCCCCTGCAGCTAACAGATTATTCTCTCTTCAGAAAAAAGCTATTGATTCCATTCTTGGAGCAACTATCAGATATCCAGGGAAACCAATTTTCGAAAAATTGAATATTTTTAAAAATTATTTTAATATTGAATTAACTCTACCCTCTGTAAATTTTTATTGTGCCATATTTGTTGAGAAATGTCTCCATTATTTTGCAACTAATGCATCATATCACAACTACCAGACTAGAGATAGAAACAACATCAATTAAATTCTTATACCCTCTCATAATGCCAACGGGGACCTCTATTTTCCATTTCAAAAATATTTAATCATATCCTCCAACATCTTAGTACATTGCCCTTAGAGAGTTATAGGCATAATCTAAAATCTATTCATTGTTAGAATTCTTACTATGATGTAAAGGAATTCTTTAGTGCTAGACTTTGACTGGGTACATAAAAAAAATTATTTATAATTGTGTTACTTATTGTTTTATTTTCATTGAGTATGTAGTACTGATGCATTTACTTGCCACTTGACATGTTCCATGTCCCTGTGACACTTGAACGAATAAAGGATAATATTACATTATTATTAGTAAAGTATCAATTCTCAATTTGCTTAAGATTATGAATGTACATATCATCTATGTACATCTATGAAATGCCCTGCAAGCCACCTTGAGGGCATGTTGCAGGGGGTGAGTTAACACCAAGCATCCATTCAATACTCATCTTTGTGTGACTTTAGTGGTTTTTTAAAAATATAGTTCTCTCTGTGAACCAAATTTTCCACAAGGGAAATAAATTTAGTCCATATAAAATTTTCAATTTAACACGCTACTGGATAGCTCCAAGATCTTCCAGCTTCATATTACTTTCAAGGTGTTGCAAATTATCAACTTTGACAACGCAACCCATTCAAGTTATGACATTTAGTTCAAAGTATGTTGATACATTATTTACCTACTTTAATCCTTAATGCATTTTCTCCCATGAGTTGTTAACACTGAATTATCTGGCGACTGTGCTCCCAATGATGAATATTTACACTAAAGCTTCTGATGCATAGCTTAGATATCATGATTATAACCTCAATATTGAGGTGATGAGTTCCATCTCTGACATGTAGCCAAAGGTCTCCTAATAAACTGCTTTTTTCATTCTCATTTTTGACGATTTGTATTAATTCGCTAAGGGAGAAGGGATTTTAAGTATGTGGAATGGAATGGCCTCGAAGAGGATGTATACATCCTTGGAGATGGGGCAACTGACTTGACCAAAGATTCAAGGAAGATTTGTAGAATATATGCTGGTAAAGCAGCACAATTTTATTCAAAACAATATATGCTCAAGAGAATATAAATATAATTTTGAGTGATATTCAACTTCCCACAAAAGTCTTGCATTCTGGTAAGCATTTAAAACAATTTGCATTAATTACCTTCTAGGATTTTTGTGGTTAATAGGCATGCTTATAAGGCCTGAATTGGTGCCCGAACCAATTTATACTCCATAGAGATTTGATTTTTACTCTTCATCTTCTTTTATTTTAGTCATTTTTGATCACCCAATATATCGAGGCCACAATTGGATATTAATACCCAGGTTTCTTTTTAGAAATTAAAGTATATTTTATACGAAATCCTTAAGGTTTATTCTCAAAGAAAAAAACACCCAAAGCCCCACTAGGACAATAATATAAATACTTTTCATTATTAAACTTTATATAGAATCAAAAGATGCTCGGTATTATTGCCTAATGTAGCAAGGGGTGTATTTCTAAGTTTAATTAAATTTTATTTATTCTAAGATCAAGTATACTTTAGTACAAACTTATTTTAACAATTGTTACACTTTATTAAAGACACGATATATATGATAAGGCTATTACTTAAGTTTAAATAAGGGAACAAATTCATTCTCTTACCGTGAAACGAAGTGATCCCACAGGTGGTTTTCCATAGGGAATTCCGAGAAATGCATTGTAGTGCTTCCCATTGAGGGAAGTTTTCGAAATACCTCTGAGACTTCCCTGTGTAATATTTACAACAGGCGAGGAACCGTTCTGTACCGTTTCAGCCATTTCAGATAGATTCGTCTATTAATAGTTATTCGAAGAGAAAATCGAGAAAATTCAAATGTCTTCGCTTCTGAAATTAAGCCAAAATAAAATAAGAGCGGCAAAAAACTACAAACTCATAAATTACAGGCTTTTACAGCTTTATAGGACGCTACGTGGACGATCGCTATGTCTAAGCAGACCGGCACTCACCTTAAGAAAGCAATTTAGAAATCAATGCTCACCAAGGTCTTCATTTGGAGATATGAACAACGTTGCCACATTTAAGTGATTTAACGGATTTAACACAACAAAAAAAGGAGAAAAAAGGAAGTAGGCGAAATAAGCAGGCGTTCCCTTGGGGTAAAGGAGGAGATATAAATTGATATTATCAGAATGTTTGAGCAACGACTGCTTTATCACAGATATCGTAGGTGATTTGCAGATCAACGAAAGACAAGTAATATGTCCTTGAAGTTCTTCGAGTTGTAAGATCCTCTCCCACCCTAAGTACCCTCAATTTATCCATTATGTTTGGCGCCGTCACTGAAGGGAAAATACGATGTGCGCTGTCATGTGTCTGCAGTTACGAACAGTTACGAAACGCGACCGACTAAAAGGATGTATGATGAAATGTGAACAATATAAAAAAGTTGGTTTTATTTTTAAACAGGAAATACAAGACAACTATGATGAAAGAAAAAAATATTGTAGGTCGAAATTAATTTTGTTCCGAAATCATGTTAATATTTGTTTTTTTATATTTATGTTCTGTTTGCCTTTTTATGAAAATAGCCAAAGAAATAATATTCTATGAACCAAGATTATATTCAATTTCCGGAAAAGCGTTAGAGGTATTTGTTAAGGACGTATTTATGGCAATTGATTTCATTGAAGTAAGCTAACTTGCATTATACTACATATTTGAATCATTTAGACTTGTGTAATGAGATGAAAACACAGCATTTCATTTTCTTAATTGTTGTATGTGATTTAATTTTTAATAATTACCTATCCACTTATATATATGGATCAATTAAAATTGTTCACGACTTTACTTACCAAATATGTACAATTGGGCTAGCCCATTGTACATATTTCACCAATTTCCAAAAGTTATATATCTTCTCGTTATAAGATATCGACGGCTCGTCAACGCAACTCTCAAGTTCCTGTTGCAAACTTATAACCCTTTATTTTCTAATCCTAAATTATTTACCACTTTATTTCTCACGTCTCATCCTCTGGAAATATGAAATGGGTGACACTGTAATTTTATGCTTCACTAGTGGCACCTTCACACTGCAGTTTTACTAAATTATTAACCAATAATAAAAAGAACCTAACATATTTGCTTTAATGTGAAATGCCACAAGGATCCTTAAGGATTAAAATTTTAAGTCGCAATGTTATTACGCTTACATTGACCTCATTTTCATGGAATTAGATTATTTCTCTTGAACTTTTAAGCAGTGTTGTTTGCCATCTTATCAGAGACATAAGATATAATATTTACAAATCTCCTTGTGTTTCTAAATTATATGGTTTGATATAGGTAGAGTTTGTAGAATACCCACTTTTCTAGGTTTCATCACCTCAAGCTCTATATATTTAACATATGAAATAAGTCATTGAGCAAGGATTGCTTAAGAAGTTAATCAGGCTCCATGCAGTCAATAAATGAAGGTTTTACCAATGGTATCTATATATTTTGAGTATCTACTAACCATTGCTGTAAATCAGTTTAATTAGTGAAAGTATTATGATCTATGGCATGGACTGATTTTCAGTACTAATTAGTACTGACAAATGTCATGGTTCAAAGGTAGACAACAAGATAGATAAAATACGTCTGTCATTAATATATTGTTATATTAATATGATGGACAAAATATTGAGAAAGTAATTGAGATATGTAGTTTATAGTTGCCTTCCACAATAATATTTTAAGGTGACATGATCACTTGAACCCCTCCTGTGCAACCACTTTTTTGCATGGACTATTTTTCATTTGGCATGGGTAACCCTACCAGAAACCACCATAGTGCTATGATCAAAAGCACCTAAGTTCATCATGAGTAGGTACATATGCTGGGTACAAAGAGATACCAATTAGATTATGCAGATAGTATTAAAAAGTTATATAAGGTTCAAGATGAGCAATGGAACAAGGTAAGAGCTTGCACATAATTACATGGCAGTAATTATTCCTTCTGAAATATGATATTAAGCCACTATGGATGGATCACAAGTTGATTAACTGGAAGCAAAGGATAGACATGAACACTGAACAGCCGCCAATACACATGTGGGGGTAGGGGTGTAGAGTTTGGCCCTCCATCCACCAGATCAAAATGTTAAACTAGTTTCTTTGACTACCACAGTTCGAGTAATTTTGTCTAGGATCATGCTCAGTCTGTACATCACTGATAACCCCAATGATGGTAAAAGCTAAAAGATGCTTCAAGGTACAACAGAAGTGAGTCCAAATCACCTGCCACTACTTACGGACTAGTAAGTATCTTTCCTGATTTATTTGCTGTGGCATCAGTACACCTCTGCTGGGATGAATAAGTAGAGCTTGGCGTCCCTGTGGCACCAGTGAGAGTAACTGGGAAGTCACATTAGGCATTTCGTACAAATTTTTGATGAGCTACTGAGACTTCTACTTGTGGGTATAGAGTGGGGGGGGAGACATTCATAGTCTCTTACTTCAGTCTTGGAGGAAAAAAGTAATGTTTGGTGTAACAACCTTGAATAATGTAATTATTATTTAGGACTCTGTTCACTCCACTCAGCTCATCAGCCACCTCAGTGAAAATGATGATGAAGGGTAATCTACCAGTAAAGGCAGGTTTTTGATGAACTCCAGATTAGAACTACCTCATCTCACCTTAATGAATCCCTCTTCAACTTTTGCATACATTCCACAACATATCCTTCTATCTGAAATACCTATTCTCTCGTCCCATGCCTTGATATCTGTGATCAGTTCTCTCTTATTCTAAGTATACTTTCACCATTTTCTTTCAATGGCTCTTTGGATTGTTTCTTCCTCAGCTATTTGCAGAAATGAGTAAATTGAGATCAAGAAAAGGAGGCACAGCTAGTCATGATTGTGCCCCACCTTCAATACTAGTCATCATCCTGTATTTTCAATTGATAGCTTGGTTTATCTATTGAGCCTCACCTTAAGATAAATCCTTCTTCAAATTTGAATAATTCCTACCATCTATTATTCCATGAAAACACCTATTCTCTTCCTAACTTGCTTTCCGAACATTCTTCCTCCCATAACAGCCTTCAACAACCCATTGCCTCTGCGTAACCCTTACATCCACCTTTCCTGCCTTCAATGGATTTCACATAACAATGGCTTCTCCTCCACATACCATTTTGCACCAGAGCCCTAAACTGGATACAATCCCTGCATATGAATGTGATAAAAAATAAAGCAAAAATGACCAAAAAATAGGTCGTTCGTACTGGAGGATGATTCTGAACACCCCGAGATATTGGTCGTTTGGCACTTCAACAGTTTTCTTCTCCTTCCAGCACACCTTCTCCAACCTTTGCCAAACCCACATCTCAAAAGCCTCATCAATTCTCATCAACCCTCTTCATGGGCGAGGTTTCAGATTGATATAATGCCACATTCAATGAGGGTTTTCATTAGTTTTTTCTTCGTCTTTCCTTAAAGTCCCTCTCACCAACTTCTTCATTTTCACAAAAGCATATTTCGCTTATGCACTGCTTCCCACTACCTCCATTTTTCCCTATGATGCTACCCAGATAAGTAAACTTTTCCACCTGTTCCAACATATTCTCTCCTAAACTTATATTTAAGTATTGTTGTCTTACAACCTTAATAAAGTGACTAATTAAACAATGAAGAATGACCCCAGTTCACCAGTTAGAAACAACATTGAGATAATTAAATGAGACACAAACTTTGAAATTCCACATAAAATATATTTTCTATACGACCCGGGTTTCGTCGCAATGCA
>WURS02436876.1:0-15295 GCA_011762765.2 Rhinocypha anisoptera | reverse complement strand
TAATGCATAGTACTGTGACAAGCAGGCAACTTGGAAGCATATTATTGTAGATAGGTTATAAAATGTTGTATGTGTAACTTACGACACCTTCTTCGCCTTCATCATCACCCCCCCCCCCCCCCTCCCCACAAGAACCACTCTGATAGAACTCCCTCTTGGATTTGAATTGCACGTTGCAAAATTTCAATGTGACGTCCTCGCGAAATAATTGGACATTGTTTATCAGAGCCACTCCGATAATCGTCTCCCGGCGTCTAGGCGTCTCTCTCTCGGGTCAAAGATCCGTATTTGAGCAAGTGATCGACTCCCAGAGCTAAAGGACGATCAGTTGTTATCGCAGCATCCCAGAAAACCTGTGCCATTCACGTTTCGGGAGTCATTCGAATCATTCTTCGTGTGATATTTTACGCATGATATCCACCATGATATTCACTCAACCCTGCCCATCTCCTTGTGAGTGTTCCTGGTATTTACCGCGTTCGGGAGGTTGTTTCCAACATGAATATTTATTTGGAACTGCCATGGTTACCTAGCCGTGCTACGTCACCAGGTTACGAAACCATGGTTCCAAATAAATATTCTGAGTTAGTTCTTTTACCCCCTTTTTGATGGACCTCCACAAAATTCTATCCGAGATTGTGTCGTATTAATTGCGTTGTTATTATTTCTCAGGGTGTGACAAACTCTCATCCATTTTGTTTTCATGACGCTCAGATCGTCGCGCCTGTGAAATAGTCGTTGCAACTCCGATTCGTATATCGCAGTATTTCTCGGTTTCCACCCTTGGAAAAGGAGGGGTTGATGGTTAAAAATAATTTGACGAGGGCACTACGTGGTACGTGGATAACCTGTTCCCAATACGCGAACACACTAGCGCGCAAGTCTGGTACAGTGGCCGGATGTGGTGTACGGCCAGTCGGAGGATGCGGAGGCGATGGCAAAAATTAAGGTGAAAGAAGAGTTTTACGCCCCTTTAAGATGGAAGGAGTCTCCCGTTTCACATCTCCACAGGGGTCTCTTAATTTCGTGGTGCGTATGCTGCAGCAAATCGTACTGCACGGCAGGGCCCATGTTTCCGAGTGTAGAGGCGCTTTCCGCTATGGAGGTACCTCATTGATGCCTGTTCCTCACGGTAAAATTGTTCGTAAAACGTTTTATAAATTCGCTCGTATTCTATGGAACTCTGTTCACTCTCGGCAATAGTTTTCGTAAAACCGAGTTTTATTAAAAACGTATTATGAAAAATGATTGGTTCTCTTTCCATAAAATCATTTTATAAAACGACCTTGCTATAACGACGCCACCCAGTAATATGGAAACAAAACGTATATAATAAATGTTGATGACGCTGCCAGACAACTGGAATATTTTGAGTGGTTTCGTTACTATTGGATTATCAAAGTATGAACGTCTGTCTACAAGCAGTAAAATCATCTCAACAGGAGGCAATGAAACAATTTCAAAAGTACAAGAGTTTTTACAGTCCCTCATACATGGCATTTTAAGACAAATTTTATCTTGAGCAACTCAACAGGTTTAGAACTAAGTTTAAGGAAGTTTCTCACAAAGCTACCTTTACCGAAATTTTTACCATGAGCAAGGGGAATAAGGACTGTGAACGTGATCAAGAACGGAGGGAAACATGGCGTTGGAATCAGACTGGCATTTCTGACCGAGGAAGTGTTTTTGTCGGTCAGAAATCGGATTCGATAATGGCAGATGATTGTTTTGTCCTCGAAACGCGATTCACGTAGCTTATCCCACTTTTCCCCCGAAAAATATCAAAGGTTTTTTTTTGTGTGAAGGCTGCTTTTATACGTATACGTGACGCCTCGTCTCCCGGTAAGACCGACGACGCGTGAAATTCACGCTAGCTTGGTGGAGAACCACTCACTTTCCCTGTGCCGCATACGGTTTCCCAGTGAGGTAACAGTACTAGGGCTTAATTGATGTTACCGAGAGGCATCGCTCGGATATAAAATCTTGGACCCTCCGTTCGGCAACCGGATGATCTTCCCACTGGTCTGTCCAGCCAACGTGGGCTGATGACAATGAGCAGGCAGCCTGAAATTAAACATCTGTTTTCCAACACTGTTTTGGCCATTGGCCACAGCCTTTCGAAGGCCACGGCTGAACACCTCAATACCTCGGATGGCTATCTCGCATTTTTTTGTGTAACGGGTTACCCAATCTTCCTCAAGCTCCGATTCTCGACTTCGCGGGCACCTTGATTTATTCATTTATTTCATTCAAAGACAGCACAACGCCAATTATATTGAACAAATAACAAAGGATCATCATTATGGCACACATTCGACAGACCTGATGATGATGGCCCTGTCGAAACCTGGGTGGTGTTTTTTAAATTAAATTTGTGTGGAATTACCAAGTGTTTCTCTTACTCCAATTATGGCACATGTTCGACCAGAAAATCCACACAAAACTCAAGCACAAATTTTCAATTTAGACGTTTGACTGGTGCTTTACCTTTTACTTACCCATAGACCATCTAGCTTATGTGCTATAACGCTAACATTTGGAAGGGTTTCAATGTTCTTGCGTGGTCTTACATTTTCCAATTCATTAACCATTACCGCTCGCTGTTTTCTTAGGGCGATCCTGCATTCAGAAAATCAAACTGCTGGGGGCCCAGGGAGTGTCCTCATGCATCACCAAGATTTGAACCAAGGACTTTACATTGATTAGTCGAATTCGGCACCCACTATGCTACCACGTGTCGTCATATCATCGGCAATAATACGCCAGTTAAACAATTACATGGTGTTTGCCATAAAACCTTGTAATATGCAGTGATTCATAAAATACGGCCTTGACAACGGGATTTTGAACCATGCCGTGCTTATATTAAGCAATTAATCCTATCAATGTGTAGAAATATATTTTTCTCTCACTACTCAACGTCATTAAATATAAAATTTTGCCGGGATTATTTTCTGGTCAGCGCATTTCCTTGGAGACGATGATCGGCGCGAGGAAATAAAACTGGTAGTCTACCATGATTTTACGACTTTAACTCCGTTTAAAGGTATTATCAATACACTTTCTCTAAAGTCATTAATCACGCTGACAGTCGCTTTAATTTCTCAACGTCGCTTTCGACAAAAAATAATAGAATATTATACATTACTATGCATTTGTATTTCATGTGTTTCCCGACCGTTGGATTTCACTCGGTGGAGAGAAATCTCAAGAGTACCGAGAAACAGAATATCGTATGTACGTGCGGCCGTGAAAGCTAAAAAAAATGTTAATCGCAATGCATCCTCTGCAATTTTGCGCTGAAGCGTTCGTGCCGCAACTTTGCTGGCACAGCAGCGCGGATGGATGTGCGCGGAGGAAGAAAATAGTCATTGCCCTTCCTAATGTGCCGCCCAAGTAATGAATCACTTTCCATCCCCGCTTTAATCGTTTAGACGCTTCTCACGTGCGCCGGTAGACGTGAGTAATGAATCAGCAGAACTCGTCAGTGGCCGGTGAGATTATTTTCCCAAACACAAATATGTCGTCAACATTAAAACTTGAAGCAAAAACTTTTTCGCTAGTATTAATAAAGTGTTCGACGTTTTTAAACGTTCGTTCTCAATAATGTTTTGGCCAACTTTAGCACAGTTTCAGTAGATGTTAGTCATACTGGTTCCCTTCCACGTAAAGGACGGAATAAATGGGACGTCCCAAAATATGCTATCTCTGGAATATTTTCTATTGTACATGCTACATCCCACTGCATACACCCACTCCGCCGAATGTTACGTGTTACTAATTTAATGTTTTATTAATTTGCGTAGCTAATTTTAATTTTATATTTGTGAATCGTTAAATTCGTCATTAAAATTTATAAATTCACCAGAATTTTTATTAAACTTTAAGGAGAACAGTTCCCCATAATCATGTCTGAATATCTTAGGATCCATGGTATCTTCTACTCTAATGACGGTAATGACGAAATTACTTTTCGTCATTACCGTTCAACTCATCAGCCATAAATAACGGCCACGGGTAATTTTTGGATTTTACTTGTTAGTAATGGATTTTAGCAACCTTTCTCCTCCCTTGCTTGAGACTTCATTACCTTGATGAAATATCTAGCATCTCTAAAACAGAGGAAACGGTAACGAGCCAGTAAAGGCGCGGAAACCCCTAAATAAAATGTGCAGCATCAAAACACCCCAAAAGCTTGTAGTCAGAAAGTGAATTATCTAGTTAGTTTCAAATGACTATTCCAATCTATAATATACCTAGTTTTTCGTTATGACTTTGTTCAAGGAACAAAGTCCTTCATTTGTCGGACACTGACTTATCTACAGAAACGCCCGGTTTACCAGAGAAACTATCAATACTAAAAAAAGCATACCCCAATGGCTTTTAAAATTAAAATAATAACAATAACAACCATTACTCAGCTCCTACACTTCAATACTCTTTCCTCATTGTTTCTCACTAACTTGACATTCTATGTACCTGCCTGTGTTTTTCAATTTTCTGCTATCTGCCATCCTTTCTTTTCGCCTTGATCGAATTTCTTCCTAAAACACCAATTTTCTCCATTATTCTTACGAGCATTCTTTTGGTTTGCATTTATCTTCTTTCTTCAAATAACGGTTTCGATCGCAATACAAAAGGCTAAGTTCCACATTCAAGTTTTCAATTATCTTCTTCCCCATTTTTACTGCATGGCAACGCATCAATACTTTTTTCTTGCAAATTGTTCTTTCGCCAATTCAATTTCCATAGTGGCCTAATTAATGGACTACCAAAATACTGCAAAAAAAAGTATAGATGATTTTTCTTCCTGTTTATTGCAACGTCCTATCCTTGACATTTTCCTGTCCTTTGATTGTTATATATTTTATAATATAACTCTCACCCTGATTCCATCTTGCATTGTTCAAAATTCGACACCCCTTAAACTTGGAGGATAATTGTTAACTGTTAATATTGCAGAATTAAGATAGATTCATAAAAATCTGTCCTCTAATCTGACTTTCTTTATAAACTCTTCTTTATAAAACACTTTATATGTACGATGTTGTCTTATGGAAGTGAAACATGGACATTGACCACCAAATCTTCGGAATCGCTGGATAGTCTAGAAAGAAGAGGGCCGAGCTAAATCTTTGGGCCCGTGAAGAGTGAAGGAATATGGATAATTCGTTGCAACCATGAAATATATTACATGTAATAAGAACCCAATATCTCCACATGTGTATTAATTAATGAGATAATATAAGTAAGGATGCGAAAGAATTACTATGAATCAGAAACTAGAGAGCAATCAGAAGATGAATGGAGACGGAAGATTGATGAGGCCAAGTCTCAAATGGGGCTGTAGCGTCATATTGAAAAAAGAGAAACTTCTCCGGCTTAAATTTTCTTTCACTATTTGGCGACAATCAGAGCAACAACTCTCATATATGTTCACGGAACTGAGATCGAATGAACAGAAAATAAAGTTGAAAACAAGACTTAAATAATCCAAACCAAGCAGCATCATGAAATCATCCCGGTCGTGTTTTGGAATCCATGATAGTTTTCGCGTTAAACAACCTGTATTTGTGTGTCCTTCAAAATATTATTAGTATATTTTCCTATTTCGCCGATACAGCTAACTTCACCGCAATATAAAGTTTAAAAATTAAAATATACCGGGGCATAACACTGATTCCGACTTTATTTTTTTTGCTATTCAGGTTTATAATTAATTAAAATAATAATCTCTCAATAAAGGATGATGGATCTGATACTTTTCTATTCTTTACGTATGTGCACGAGGGAGAATCTTTTCCACCTTAAAACTTGATGGTGAAAAAATCGACCCTTCTTTATTACTCCCGTCATTTGGACAGTATATTGGCATAAATTGGATATATTGGTGAGGACATATTAGTCAGTAGAAGAATTTCATCAGTGAAGAGTGTTTAAGAGAAAAATTAAATTGAAGATGGATACTTACGGTAAGGATATAAAGAAAAGAGAAATGTTTATATCGTGTGCATCATATGCGAGAAAGACCTGTTATTTGAGGAAAGGGAATGAGTGTGAAATTGAGGTCTTTCAGACTTGGAGAAGGACGAAGGGTGTGACGGAGAGAAGCCAAAGAAAGAAAGTTTTTGGGAATTTCTGCTTAAAACAAAACAGAATTTTATTCTATTCTCTAAAGATTTGAAAACATTTTAATTTTTTCAGACTCTTATATCAACGTTAGTTTCTGGTTGATCTTTGTTTACACTGTCCAAATACGTGAAGTTTGTGATTTTAGTTTTCATTCGACAGTTTCATCTTTAAACTATTGGTTCTTACTTATAAATTGGATGTTCCTGCTGATCAGTGATCACTTTATCTTCTTTATATTAATTTTAAGTCTCATTTCCTCACTTATATCGATTTATTCTGTTCAGCAAATACCAAATCCCCTGAAGAGTAATTAACAAAGGTGCCCACGAATACATCCTCAGCGTATCGTAATAAGTAACTGTTTTACCGTCTACGTTTACTCTATGCGATTCTTGTTTTTTTATTATTATCTAAGAATAGATAAAAAATGGAGAAATTACAATCTTGATTCGTTAAATGATTGTTTCCATAGATTTGATACTTATGATTTTGATGGTGGTATTCTGATTCTAATACCTATTTTCCACAATAGTAGTCACATAATAGTACAGTAGTAAAATACTACATAGTCTTCATCAGTACCAAAGTTAAGACCTATTATTTTTACATACTGTGCCCTATCGAACTCATTTAAAAAATCTAAGTTACAGGGGAAAGGTCTTTTCTTTGATCATTGCATTGCTGTAGCAGCATAAATAAAGCAAATATCAGGTTGCCAAAGTTTTTCCAAAAACCCAATGAGCATCTTTTAAAACTCCAATTCACTTGTTCCATATTGTATGGTGAATTATTCATAAAATAGTACTTTCTTAATATAGCTCATCAAATTGATTATAAAAACACAACTCTTTTAATTCCAGATATATTCAAGCACTATAGAAATAATGTGCCCGCAGTCTTCTGGAATTCATTTTTATCTTTATTACAAATAACTCGATACGATTGGAATGGTGCCCTGTTTTGTGCTTCGAATTTCCTCCTATAGTTTCTTTAAGTTAAGTTGAACCACATTACATTCCTATTTGAAATGCTTTTTAAGAGGCATTGCAATCGTATCCTCTCTGTTGCACAGACAAGTTGTATTCGTAAGTTGGCGGGCTCAAACTCGCGCTGAATTAAGTTCCAACGGTTTCCACTAGAGGGAAAAATTCTGATCTTTACTATTTTTGTCTTTGATTTTCGTGCAGTATATATGGTCGTTGAGTGGGAATTTCGGTGTATCTGACAATATGTGTTTTGCCACCCTTTTTTATGTGGTTCCTGAAGGTTGTTGACATGCTGTTGTTTATTATATTCACGGACTCTTAGATATATAGCCTACATCACTAATTGTGGTTGTCACATTCTAATGCGCAAGGAATGTAACCCAAGAAAAGAGCATGTGAATTGGATGTTTATTCAGAGATCCTGATTCATCTAAGAGATTTTAAGTCTTATTGATTATCATATTTCCGTAAGAAAATGGCTAATCTCAACACCAGTCAACTGTTGGATGTGGAAAATTCTACTGTAGATAACCACACGCTATCTACTCAGCATTGGGGTACGTTTATAAATGAAGAAAGATTTATTTGACTAAGTGGAACAATTGGTTTTATGCAATTTATTACATTTGTTTCAAGGGTTAATCAAGAGAAAAATAGCTTAAATTGCCTTTCTTTTGTATTGTAAAGGTACGTTAGAAGGATTAATAAATATTGGTGGTGGTTGTGGACAGTGGAGGGAACCCCAGCAACTTCTATTTCACTTGGCTAATGGCTGCTTCCTAATGTCATATATATCTCCTCACACCAGGCATGGTGCATTATTTATGCACTCAGTTCTCATCATAGGTAAGCATATAAGACGGCACTTGAATATGAAAAATGTAAACAGTCAGTTTTAAGTCCGAAGCAAATATATTATAAATCCGTTGACAATGCCGTAATTACACTTATTTAACCCAGTGATTCTTAATTCGGAATGGCGTAGCTTGGAATGTTTACCATTCCAACTTAAACTATGATGCCATTTCATTGTGCTGTTGTTTCCGTTAAAAGTATTCCTCCAATTATCACTTGAATTGGTAGAAGGAATGTCCACGTTTTCCTGTTTAAATTTAGCATTGGTATTTCAAAGGGAACAAAAATTATTTAATGACTAATTGAATGCTGCTTCGATTCTTCTAGGTTTTCTACTTTTTTCAACATGGGCTTGGAGTGTGGTATGTGCTCCTGATGTATTCTCTTGGAACTTCGGGCTTGCTGTTTTAAATGTGGTACAACTCCTTCATACAGCATATCAAATGCGCCCTGTAAGCTTTGACCCGGAGCTGGAGGAAGCATATAGGTTGCTTTTCCTCCCGTTTAAGGTAGGCATACTACAAATATTAACTTCACACAACTGTCACGAAATGATTATATAACAAAATGGTTTTTTTTAATAATTTCCAGTATTACTTTTCTTCTTTTTTCTTCAACATGGAAGTGTTTTTATAAAGTTAAGCAGAATGAAGTAACCATAGAAGCTACCATCACTATTCTTATTTATTCATCATAATATGTTAATACTGGGATTATAACTACAATTGTGAGGCTTTGAAATTAGTTTTGAGGGTGTTGTTTGTCATAGGGCTGTTATTTTTGTGTTAATGATTTATGAACCCTTTAATATTTTTATCCAGAATTCTATGCATATTTTTATTATTTTGTCACAGTTTCAAAAATCAAATACATCTTAATTACTTATTTATTAAATGTGGATAAAAATCAGCTGAAAGAATAGGAAAAGGCATAATGGTTACATTGGAAAATGACAGATATTTTTAAAGTAACCAGTAGGTATCTTTCTTTTGTTTAAATAGCAACTAACAACATTATTTTCACCTGCTATGATTGTTTGAATGGTTAAAACACCAAGTTAATCTCATCCACGTACAGTCATGATCTTATTTATATTTTTTCCAAAGATTTATATGAATTATGAAAGCCACATTTTAGAAACTGTCTTTTAAGTTCTTCATTTAAGTTGTGGATTTAGCTTAGCAAGTATTGATTCATTATCATTATTGCCCTTTGTAACGTTAAAAAGTTTTCCATTCTAGTGAATTTATCTTGCAAAGAAGGCCATTGAAAAATAAATCTCTAGCTTTATCCACATAACATTTTTAACTCATGTATATGAGTAGCTTACTAATCGCCTCTTTCTGTGTAAATTATGTTAAGAATGTCCCAACCTCTGTACTTTGAACATTATATAAGATTGTGGTAACAGATTCTTAGTTCTTAAAATCACAGAAAAAATAGCCTGTTAAGAATGTTAAAGTATTATGTTTACTTCAGTTGTCACAGTTTTTCTCTCTCTTTTATTCTGAAAGTAAATATTGGTTGTACTTTTATTTTCCAATGAATCCTATGAAAATTTTGAATAATTGAGACATTAATTTCATAAGGCACTTTACCCAAAAGATGTTTTGTATATGACAAAATATTTCTAAGCTGTCATTATTTTTTATATTGTTATGGGTATTGTATTTGCCTCTCTTCATACTAAGTTTTATTTCTGTCCAATCAATCAGGATACGCTTGTAAATACTTGACACCAAATAAAAAATGTCTCTTAGCCATGTGAAAATACATATATATATGTTTGATGTAGCTTGTGCTTATAATTACCAGATACAGCTTTTGTTAAATCAAGATACTTGACATCTGCTTATTGATTTGAAAAGTGTGTTTCATTTTTTGCTTTCTAGTTTATATATTTTAAATTTCTTTATTGGTCCTGCATTTTTATTTTCCTTTTTGTTATGTTCACATTTAGAGCTCTGGCTTAGTGTAATCTGTACTTCAGCAGCAGCAAAAGGAGTGAGTTTGGCATTAACCAGCATTTTATTGGTGCTTAAGGGTGGCAATAGTTCCTGTTACCATGCTTCAAGCTCTTCTATGGTGTATAATCATTGAATAAATTCAAGGTAAAATTCCATGTCAGCTAAATATAGAAGAACATTTGGTGTCTACGTAAAATTTGCTTGAAAAAAAAATACCCTATATACTTGCGTAATTTCCTCCACATATTTTTCCCCCTCCCACAACCTAATTTTTAAAGGAAACATTTTATAAAATTAAATTGTTTCTTGCATAATTTCCCCTCTTACGATTTAATAATCCAATGTCAATGAAAATTTCTTTGCATATTTATTTCTAAAGTTCACATTCCTCTCAAAGGTAAACAGCCATCCTAACATAGATGTAGATATTATTCATCAAAGCATCATTTGTTGGGCAAGCATTCTTTATCCAAGAAAAATTTTTGTGGGGGTTTCATGTGAACCTGACGTTCCCACTTTTGGTCTACATTGTAGCACAAGTATGGAATGGAACAAGTCACAGTTCTAATAAAGACATAGAACAATGCTCTGTTGCTCTGAAAACTATGTCTTATTTCTTTTTTGTTCGAAGAATTTGCTACTGCCTGAGATCCTGGATACAAAAAATAGACTTATACATATATGTATATTTATTTATAGAATCATTGAAGTTTCTGCACATAAATAACAAAAGTAAACAATATTGCCCCTCATTTATGAGTAATAATTTTTTTTACCACCATTTTTAAAATTCATTTTTATCTCACATTTTCCTACCTTTCTATTTTTTGTCAGTAATTTGGGAAATCATAGGAAGAGAAATTGTGTGTAAATATGGTATATGAAGTGATAGAAAGTGACAGTAACCTGCTCTTTTAATAATTTATGTAAAATGCCCATCTGCTGAAAATCGCAATCAATATTCTATTGATGTATATGTGTCCAGTCACATGTACTCTCATTTATTTACATGAAAGTAACCTACCACATATTTATACCCAACATCATTTATTTACATTAAATTCAATATCTAGCAATGAATATCATACATAATTCTTTGTTTGGTTGTCATAAACTAAAGAATAGCACCACTACACATAAAAAACATTTTAAATTGTTAAATGTTAGAATTATTCACATTTCCATAGTCGTAACTGATTTTCATTATTATTAATGCAGGTTGGTTAATGAAAGTCTATGCCTAAATTTAATTTAGTCTTTTTCATCATTTAATTTTTTGTAATATCCTTATTAGATCCTAATCAGTGATTTTTTTGTGTTCATTAATGATATTAAGATAACCATATGGTATTTTAAATTGTTTTTTTTTCTGGTAAATATATTCTTCCATCAGGTGTCTCGCCTTTTGTTTAAGAAGATGGTCAGTCCAGAGTTTGCCCAAGTGATGTCTTTGCATGCTGGAGAGGCATATGCCATGCAAAATTTGACACGTACTGATCGTCTTGGACTTCTCCTCTCTGGAAAGGTATTAATTTACTTGTGGTCCTATTGTAATCACTCACTGTCTTGAACAAATGATATTAAATGCACTCAAAAGAGACAACAAATTCACAACATAACCTTAAAACAGAAATAAGTATTTCTAACCTTTTAATGTTTTAAATTTCAATGTCAAATTGAAATCCATAGGTTATAATGTATCATTTTTAATGCTTATCAGGAGCATTGTGTGATTAAGTGAAAAATTCTTTAAATACATACCATTATTATCTATTCCTGCTATTTGTGCTGTCTTTCAGGTAAATGTCCTGGCTGGCCAGCAATTCCTGCATCACATTCATGCATGTGAGTTCTTAGATTCTCCTGAATTTGAATCAAGTCGAGCCACAACTGATGACAAATTTAAGGTAGGAAAGAAAACTATCTTAAATAGTTGCAGTCACATGATAAATAACTGGAAAACCAGAATGTATATGTGTGTTTATACATAGACATGATATAGTTTTGTGAAATGCTGACTGATTTCCTCTCAAAATTTCACTTATATTTTAGGTTTCCATTATGGCTGGAACGTCTTGCCGCTATCTTTGTTGGCAAAGGAGTGCCTTGGAGTACTTGCTTGTGAAGGAAACTCATCTTGCCACTGTTCTGGCAACACTCATTGCCAGGGATATTGCCACCAAGTTATATGCAATGAATAGCAAAGTACGTATCCTTCAGTTAATATGTATTTTGATCTTTATGTTTATGAATGTGTGAAAAGTATTAGAAAGCAAAAATGTAAGGAACAAATATAGATCAAGATTGGGGTCCAGAATTAGATAGAAATATCTCAAGTTACTGTCAAGGTATTAATATTTTTCTGAGGTCTTGAAATTCTCATTGTCATAAGCTACAATTTATAGTTTTAATTGGAATGTAGTAATAAATGAAATGTCATTGCCTATGTAAATTTCATCTTGTATAGTAAAAGCTAATTTTTAAGATTTATGGCTTGATTTTATAAAACCTCCTAGTGGTAACCAATTGACTTTTTGACTTCATAAGTTAAGCTGTCGAGATCACCAACACATTTACTGGGTTTTTCAATAATATTTAATATTTTTTGAGTCACCTTGTAAAAAATTACTTGTGACTTCCAGAAATTTGGCCAACATGATGACTTTTTTAGTCTTGCAAAGTAGGAGGTAGGCACATCTAGATTGTTGTGCTTTAATGGTAGTTAAAAACACACTTAATTTTCATACTCCTGAAAAATATTTTTCTTGACTAGTAAAAAAAGATTGATATTTTGTAATGTTGACTGCTGTAAGCTAGATCATATTTTATAATGTTTTATGCTTAGATTATCATATGTAGCAGACTGCATTTACAAAAACTATATTTCACTTAGGAATGATACTCAGTATCTATACCAATTGTTTCCCAGTATTCTTTGCTGCAGAAGTTATTTGAATAACAGTAGAATTCCAAGCACTGCCCTCATTCCCCATAACAATTTACATTTGTTTGCATAAAAATTGCAGGATCCAAACTAAAAAGAGGAAATAAGATTTTCCTCAGATATCAGAGAAAAGGCCGATTAATAGAGGAATCTCTAAATAGAGAGATGTGAGGGAAATGAATAATCTTTATCTTTAGTTATTACCTGCTTAGAAAATCTAATTTTGTATAACAAAAAGTCATATAGCTAACTTGCCATACAACATGATGATCTAAGCTTTATAAAATGTCAGTTGGTCTCATTTGAAACAATTTTTTTTTACAAAATCCACTTGCGATGTTGTTTCATTTGAAAAAAATAGATTAATTAATAATAAAATCTCTCTTTAAAAAAAGAAGTTTACATTTTCCACTCATCAAAAAGGTATACATATTAGGATCAGTAATTTAATTGTTAGTGGCAAAACTGCTTGGATAGGAATCACCTCTATGACAGCACACTTGTTTTAATGGATACATTATTTTCAAGTGTAAAAATAGCATTTGTTTAGTGTGGATAGATTACCAACTAGTTTTGATTTTGTTTGAATGTTTTTTCTTGTAAAACTGACAGATTGTGACAGAGAAAGGATCCCATTTGGACATCCGCCTCCCTAGTATTGCATCATGTTTGGCAGCAACATCCTCAAATGCTCCCCCGTCAGCTACAAGTCCAGGCCTTCCTGCAATTGGCAGTGGTGGTGGGGGTGGTCTCTCCGGATCTCATACATCAGCGAAAACATCTCCACTCTCACCAGGTGGTACAGGTAAGTAAAGCAGATGTCATGATATGTGTGCCCAACTTAGATTTTAGTGTAGCCATTAAAATATGAAATCATCTTTCTAATCATATACGTATCTCAAAAGAGCTAATGGTGACCTATATAACTTATTATTTTTGACAATTTTATAAATAGTTCTTACCCTCTATGTCTAATTACAGTACTTAATATATTAGAAATGTGGTCCTCAGTAAAATTATTTTCCCAACTTTTTAAATACTGAAAACAATATATGTATCATATTCATTGATTTTCATATAAGCTGTAATCATTTTATTATCATGTTAATAAATGTAGAGGATTGATCACTCATGCTGGGCAATGAAGTACAGTAGAAGTCCGCTATAGTGAGTATGGCTTATAACGAGAGTATCGCTATAGCGAGTGATCTTTTTGCTTTGGTTGGTCCACATGTTAAAACATAGAGAGTTCCTCCGGTTATTTTGAGTGGTCATAACAGCCCTATCGCTACAGCGAGTAGATTTTGCCGTGGTTGCCACTCGGGTTGCATAAATCACAGGATTCAAACACGTATTACATTGTCATGCCTTGCGATTTTACATTGTACGGAAGACTTTATGAGAGACTTTGTGGTGATTTTACGAGAGAAAACTTTGTGGTTTTATGCCACAGACTTTCTTGGGGAGTGACTGAACAACTTATCTTGGAATCTGTGTGCCAGTCTGACATTTCCTGGTGCTTTTTCATCCTTATAGCCGATAGGAATAAAAGAACATATGGAGTTGTGAGCTAGACTTGTAGACAATACAGGAAAAGCCCATTTGTCTGTGTTGACCTTAGCAGGACGGCCAATCTCTCGACTCTCCTCTTATTTATGGATTCGTAATTGTAAACCGCAGGCCATATCTTATCTACGAGGGCGAACTTAAAAATAAGGTCTCCAATTTTTTTTTCATAGAAAATGACATTTATTAACTTTGTTGGATTCATCGTTGGAAAGGTCATGGCTTCAGCTATTTTTCGATGTAGTCACCCTGGTGCTTGATGACTTTCCTCATCCTCACAATGAACTTTTGAATCCCGTCGTCATGCCAGCTTCCGTCCTCGTTGCAAAGATAGTTGTTAACTTCCTTTTGCACCTCGTCGTCCGTCGCAAACTTCATCCCTCCAAGGTGTTTTCAGGGCGCGGAACATATGGAACTCACTGGATGCGACGTAGGGGCTGTACGGAGGGTGCCCGATCACTTTCCACCCAAACCTCGAGATCAGTTACTGCATCTGATTAGCCATATGTGGGCGCGCGTTGTCATTTTGAAATGAGACCCCCTTCATCAGCATTCCTAGACGTTTGTTCTTGGCGAAGATTTTGTAGTGTTGGGTAGTATCTTTCCGTATTGATAGTGGTTCCCCGGGGTATTAAATCAACCAACAATACTCCCTTTTGGTCCAAAAACACTGTTGCCATCACCTTCCCGGCTAACAGAGTTTGTTTGACCTTTTTCGCTTTTGGAGACGTCGGGTGGCTCCATTGTTTAGACTGTTACTTCATCTAGGGGGTATAATGGTGAACCCATGTTTCATCACCCGTTACGATAGAGTCCAAAAAATCATCTCCTTCCTCTTCAAAACG
>WURS02436875.1:0-33609 GCA_011762765.2 Rhinocypha anisoptera | reverse complement strand
TTATAGGAATTATCGGCACTTTTGTATAGAAATATGTTAGAAGGGAGCTCCAATACCAACGCGAATTACGAATTAACCGCACTTGCGAATTAAAGGCACGCGAATTACAGGCATTTTACTGTATATATATGTGCACCAGGTACATTGTACCATTTTAAACTTAATGGCCTCCAATTGATATTTTTTCTTCTAAATATATAACTTGTTTTAAAATACAAAAGTAAAATTATTTTTTTATTTTAAAATCAATACAAAAATAGACAATAAATTACAAGACGAATTTTCATACGTAAGTCGAAACATTTGTTCTGTCTTGTTCGATTTTGCTCGTCAGCTGTGTCCAGTTTTTGAGCAATGTTGAAAGTTGTGTGATTGCTTCCTTGAGTTGGTTGTCTGTTTTATCATACAACCCATTTTCTCGCAAGCCTTTGCTACATGTTTCTTTTTGCATAAAATCATAGTCTAGAATCTTGTCCAAGTCGCGAAGAATGATCTCTGTATGTGATCGTATCAAGTCAAGAAATTCGGCCAAATGTTTGCTCGGCTCCAGATGAGATACTAACCGAGTAGTAGTGGAAAGTGATGCCTCACTCGATGCGTTCGGCTTTTGTGACAAAAGAGTTTGAAAGCACATCTCCACTTGTCGAAGTATTTCTAGCATCTTCTGGCTAATCTCATGACATTCGATCGATTTGCTTCGATCAAATCTTTGGGGAACACGGAAGCATTCTTGGTTGAAAGTGTATTGAAACAACCGCTTCAATTGTAGACAACGCTCGTGTAATGTAGCAGCTGGTGACAGACCTCTTTCACTTCTTTCATACAATTCACCCAATTGATGATTATTATCATCGATCTTGTCACGGATTTCTGAAAACGTCGCACAGTTGACATATTTTTGTGAATACTTTTTGTTTTTGATGTGGCTGGCCGAATATGTAAGTAATTTAGCCAGAAATTTGTTCTTGTCAATTAAGTTCCCGATGTGAGATTCATCTAACTCTAAATTTAGCTGGCTTTGAGCCCACTGTTTGATGTGTCTAGACTGAGTCATATTCAAGAAAGACACAACGAAGATGAACAATGAAAAGGGAAAAAAGTGTCACTTGGCTCAACTGTAGTTGTGGCCCACAACTTGTGGGGTGAAAACAACGTGTGCTCTTCACGTCCACCAACAAACGCGCCAAAGCTACGCATACTGGTCCCCCACAGATGACGTATTGTCTTACAGATTTTGTTATCTTTTTTTACATTTATTTTAATATATGATAAATAAATATATAAGCAAAAGTATAAAATTTAGCAAAATGAGAATATCATCTTGTAGAAAACATATTCTCAAGATGAGATAAACAAAATGATACTTCCAAGCAATAACTTTGATCAAGCGGTAACCATATGCCAATTGGAAAAGCGTGCGCGGTGAATGGCCAAGTCTAGCTGGCTTGTGGTTCGACTTGTAATTCGGCTCGGCTCTAACACAGTAAATATTGAGGTTATTCATAGTTTAGTTGGAATGATCACTACTCACCATTGGGCTCATGCCTCGGGTCATCGACATCGAACTGCGAGTTTTGGCACGCAACTTGGCCAGATTTGCTTGGGTCGAGTCGGCACGGTCTTCAGCTTCCTCTAGCTCTTGTTGCAGCTTGCGATACTTGGCTAGATTGAGTGCCGCAATTTCTTCTGCTTCCTCAATCTGTCTCTTGTAAGTCTTGACTTTCTGGTTAAGCTTTTCGGTGAGGTCAGCCAAGTGTTCTTGGTTCTTCTTGGTCTCATCAAGCTCAAACTGTAGCTCTTTAATACGTCGGTCAGCTTTTCGGAGATTCTTGGAAGACTCGGAGTATTTGCGTTGTTCGCTTTCGAGTTCTTGACAGAGCTCACGTACTCTGGCTTCGAGTTTGGCAATCGTTTTGCGACCAGCTACCATGGCAGCTTGTTCGGCTTCGTCCAGTCGAATTTGTAGTTCCTTCATCTGCTCTTCAAGTGTCTTGCGCATTCTTTCCTCTTGTTGGGCGTGATCCTGTTCCTCTTTGAGTTCATCGGCCAGTCGGGCGGCATCCATTATCGCTTTTTTGCACTTATCGTCCAAAAGTTTAACTTCATTTAGGGCTTCCTCAAAGTCGGCCTTAAGGATCTGATATTCACCCTCAAGCTTGCGCTTGGCATTGGAGAGAGCGGCGTTGTTTGCATTGAGCTCGCTGTTCATTTCGTTGAGGTCACTCAGCTCGTTTTCGAGGTTGCGACATTTGCGGTCGGAGAGTTCGAGAAGAGTGCGTGTCTGGTCGAGTTCATTGTGAAGTTGGTGGCACTTGCGTTCGGAAGCGGCGTACAATTCTTGCGCTTCCTCCTTTGCTCGTGTTTCATGTTCCAGTGTGGTTTGAAGATCCTTAATGTTACCTTGCAACTTGTGGATGTAGTTTTGTGCTTCAGCATGAGCTTTATTGGCTGCATCTAGAGCCAACTCTAGCTCGACAATATCCCCTTCTAGCTTTTTCTTCATTCGAAGCGCTTCAGCTCGACCTCTGGCTTCCTGTTCCAAGCTAATCTGCATTTGATCAAGAGCCTTTTGCATGTTCTTGCGAACTCCTTCAAACTCTTCTTCTTTTTCACGAATACGGCGTTCGTTCTCCACTTTGGTTTGTTCCAGAGCCTGCTGTGCTGCGTACACTTTGTTTTCCTCCACTTCGAGTGCAGTTTCAGCTTCTGCAAGGGCTGCTTGCAACTCTTCCTTCTCAAGTTGCAAACGTTTGCGAGTCAATTCGAGGTCGTGAATAGTTCGACTGCTTTCGCTCAGTTGATCCAACAAGTCTTTGACTTCATCTTGCAAGTTTTTGTTTTCTCTTTTGGTTGATTCATGCTGTTCTTGTAATTCTTCGTAAGCGGCCTTTAGTTTGAACAATTCAGTCGAGTAGTTTCGACATTCCTTCTGTGAAGCGTCCAGTTCGCTAGCCAAGTCACCACATCGTTGTTTCCATTCCAAGATTTCTTTGTCGGCACTCTTGAGTCTCTTTTCAAGTGTGACTACCATCACATGCGATCGTTCTAGTTCGTTAGACAGTTCTTCCACTTCGCTGGACAACTTTTGTTTAGTTTTCTCAAGGTTTGCCGTTTTGAAATTGAGTTGTTCAATGTGATCATCAGCTTCTTGCAATCTTAGAGTCAGTTTTTTGCGCATCTCCTCCATTTCCTCACGCAGCACATAACCGGCACTTTCGAACTTGTCTTTCCAAGCTTGAATTTCGGAGTGTGCCTTGCTCAGCTGATTGTGTAGATTGTTCTTGATGACTTCATCATCCTCGATCAACTTTCGGGCTCCTTCTAGATCCATTTCAAGGTTGCGGTATTTGCTGAGAAGAGCTAGGCGTTCCTGGAAATGTGAAATTGTTGTAATATATAACATGAATGTTTTTAACAACTATAAAGTTTACCTGACTTTCATGCATCGCCTGAGCTTTTGCTTCTTCCAGCTCTCGCTTCAGCTGATCCTTAATCTTTTCAATGCTAGCCAACTGGGCTTCAGCCTCTTGACACTGTTTATCAGCTTCGATCTTTTGAAGTTCGATCTTCTTTTTGGACACCTCAAGATTTTCCACATTTCGATTGGCTTCATCAAGTTTCTTGTTAGCTTCAGAGAGTTGACTCTCAAGTTGCTTGTTATGCTTTTCTGTGTTGGCCTAATTAAGAACAGATAACTCCAATTAAATAACCAATTTGATTCATGTTTGTACCTAGCAGTGCTATAATTGAACCAAATCCATTCCTGAATTATCTTTGGCTTTATATGGAAAGAATGTTTTAGCTCTAAAAGAATTCATAAGTTCTAAGAATATTGGGGTTCTAAAAATTATCTTAAAATTGAAGTTGTCTTTTTGACAAGTTACTATTTGGGGTGTGTCTGTGACAAGTAGTTGCGACAGGAAAGCGGAGTGCTGCTAAATATACCAGAAGACGAATTGACGAGCATCCCGAACTTAGTCAAAGCTAAACGCGTGCATAGATATTTGTCAAGCGAGGCAATGCATGCTTGAGATGACGATTACACCGTTGGTAGTGTGTCGTTACAGGGCCGAGAGCAATCATGTGTCGTGCCCAGCCAGAGTCGATTGCCAGCCATCCGCCACGGGCAAGATGGCCTCCACGGCCCACCCGCCTCAACTCTACTTCCCAACTCTCCCCAGCTATTAATTATATAGATAGATTGCACTCATCCTTCACATTCTAGTTGAATTCTACCATAACACTGCCATCATATCTTCCTTCACTCACCTGCAGCTTGCGGGCGTTCTCCACTGTGGCTTGCAGATCGGACACCTCAGAGGTGAGCACAGCGTTGTCCTTGTCCAGTCTAGTTAGAGGGACCAACAAAGTTAGAATCAGTGAAAGTGCTATTGATACAACATGTGGAATTAAAGCGCTCCAATTATTGCATTTTCTTCTTCAAAAGTTCTTCCAATGCCCAATACTTACTTTGTCTTGGCCTTAGTAAGTTGGTCGACTTGTTCGTGCATTTCTTGCAAAATTTCATTATTTCTTTTGCGTAAGTTGAAAACTTCTTGATCGTGATTCGTATTGGACACATCGAATTCGCGGCGCAGTTTGTTGATCTCGGCTTCACGGCGGCGATTGATCTCCGCTTGGGTGCTGTTGGTGCCACCGGCCTCCTCTAGTCTTAGACCCATATCTTCCACTTCGCGCGACAAGTCGGCTCGTTGTTTCTCCGAACGAACTCGCAATTTACGCTCCTTGTCTAGCTCTTCTTCCAGCTCCTCAATTCGAGCCTGACAGAGTAATAAATCAGCGCACCATTAATTTCGACAAAACAAATCGAACTAATTGACTTGATCAGAGACAAACAAACAATCATTGGCACACTAAGCGTGGTTTTACTGCTATTAGCGCGTTTAAAAACCAATAAAAGCATAGTTTCGATAAATAAACTTACCTCGTATAGAAAATGGACCACTCTGGGGCTGGCTTGGAGAATAGGAGCTTGTGCTTGACGAATAATACGCTTGCTCTCCGAGCTGAGAGTACATACTGGTGACTTGTATTGGGTTTTTTGTTGCAAAGGGTAGAAACTTGACTTGTCCACTAGAGGGTCCTGATCGCGACTAGCTTTGAGAATCTCTGCTACTTGCTCTAGGTCAGCATTAGCTGCCACTACATGGTTAATGGTGACTGGTTCTGGATTGTCTTCCGGTGGTGGATCTGACACCGGATGTAATGGCATCGAGACCTCCACGTTGACCTCGTTTGCCTCGGTATCACTCATGACGCCAATCGATGGGATCTAACTAATGATCTTGAACAAGAGAGGGCAGTGGACGATCTGAGCACTGGTCACACTAACTAGTGCTTCGAGCTTGAAGAAGACGAGTGCCGGTTCGAGTCGAGAGTGGAGTCGATTGACGTTGTCTTCTCGTGGTCTATCCGAGTGTCGTGCAGTCGATGTCGCGCTTCGAGACAAGTGCAACTGAGCCAATTTGTTCACTTCTCCAAAAAAACTTCTTCAATACTTTAAATTATTTTGTCGAATGCCAACATTCGCCCCCGCTACAGCACTGGAACGGGCGCGCAAAAGGGGGAAGAGAGAGAGAGAGAGAGAGAAAGGAAAGCGGTGACGAGTAAGGCAGCCAAACGTCGCGACGATGAGGAAGCAAGCCAGTGAGAGGGAGAAAGTGTTACTTTAGATGGAAGAATCTTTAAGGCTGAAATAGATTCCGAAGCAAAACGCTTCGTACTGTCTTTCGCTTTCTCGAATTGATGAAATTGTTTACCGATTTCACCAGCAACAAGCCCTTTTGAAGCAAATCGAGACTCACTGCTTGAGCCAGCAGGAGCACGCAACCCAAACCGAGGAGCCGCACTATTAATAGAAGTCACCGAAGTCACTGCTCGCTTATGAAATTAATTTTGTTTTTCCAAAATTGATGAAATACGTAAAACTGAAAATTTATATTCAATGTTTACACTTTGTCGACTTACAGAGATTAACATTTACAACAATCGCTTAGTTAAGCACAAACCACCTTGCTAGATCATTTGATCTAACCATAGCATTATTGAGTTTGATACTGTTGGCTCACTAGCTGGTCAAATGGAATATGAACACTTTAAAAATAATAAATAAATGTTCGCATTAATATGCTTCCATTTACCCGATAAAATGCAACAAATGTTGAATTAGTTTATCAGGTAAAGACTAAGGGTACTAATCTTTAGTTTTTGGAATGCATATGTAATAGGCACATAGAAAAATGTTTGTCAATGTTGTTGAAAATTAATATGCTCTAATTCAAACAAAACTGCAACAATGTAGTACCTAAATAAGAATTGCCTCTATGCGCGCTTTGACGGGAATAATTTTAAAATTAGTTATAACGTGCTATGTGAAAGGACAATGATGTAATGTGCTACTGTGGGATTAATCACATGGACTGCTGCAGTCGTGCTTGATACACGATGAGCGGCCAACGATTAGCCAGAATCGAGCAAGATTATTCCATTAGGTACCTTTTCGGAGTATTCCTTATTGTTTCTCACTGTTTCATTGTTACTATAGTGTGAGCTCGGTGTTGAACAAGGACCATAAACAGTTTGGCAAGCGCTATCTAACTGATGGCAACGAAGAAACTTGCTGGAATTCAGACCAAGGAGATTGCCAGTGGATACAGTGTCACTTCAAACATGATTTCAAACTGAACAGTTTGAAATTACAGTTTCAGGGAGGTTTTTCGGCACAGAAAGTTTTGCTTCAATTTTATGATAATTTAAATGAGCTACTTTCTGAAGTAATTGTTTACCCTCAAGATAATAATCTGTTGCAGCATTTCTCAAATACGGAGTGTGACCAATTCGTCCGATACATTAAAATTGTGTTGCTAGACTGCGCTGACTTGTTTGGTCGTGTCATTGTTTATCAACTTGAATTGCACGGATCTTTCTTATAATGAACTCATCTTGCGAAACTACCCTTCTAGCCCTCGCTAAAATTTTATCTCAATACGCATGGCTTTTAGATTCTTACAACGTGGTAGGTGTTTTATTATCAGATTAAAGAGTCATTTATTTTAATTTAACTTAATTTGATTTATTTTAAGGATTATTTTCTTAGTGAACACTGGGAAAAAATTCCTAAAACCTGGACAGCTTTTTTGAACAAAGTCGATAAGCACGACATACCATCTTTACTAATTGGTGGAAATGAAACAAAATATCTTTATCCACTCACTTTCTTATGTTTACGCACTTTTTCTTCTTTGGCTCGAAAGAAACGCTCGATACTGACAAATGAAAATCTACCATTTCATAATGAGAAACCCGCTAACAATTCCGATCTTAAACTTAGGTTTTCCAAAGAGTCATCACTGCCACTTCGATCGTCTGACCATATATTGGCCAGAGGGATCAAACTGAAGAAACGGCACGAAATTGAGCGTCTATGTGAAATCATTCCTCCCCTGATGCAATCATTTGGGGACAGCATGGATATCATTGACTGTGGCTCAGGCCAGGGCCATTTGTCACGCATTTTGTCGCTTTGCTATGGATATCGAGTACATTGTATAGAGGCTAACTGTGATAACGTGGCAGGTGCCTTGAATCATGATAACAAGGTTCTGAATGCTTTGCGCAAACACAACTTCACGGACAAGTCTAGCGAGAACATGCCTTCCAAAGTGAATTGTTTCCTCACCACCGAGAACCGAATTGACAAGTTGGTTAGTGTGGATAAAACCTGTGCCCAACACTTACTTCTCGGGCTACACGCGTGTGGCGAGCTGTCCAACTTGATTCTTGAGGAATTCGCTAGAAATCCTAATTCCAATGCTCTGGTGCTAGTATGTTGTTGTTACATGAAATCGGATCAATCAAGGTAATCAATGTGATTTTGGTATATTCTTTAATTCATCATTTATTTTACATGTAAGGTTTCCAATGAGTAAGTTTCTTGCTGGAAATATGACATTCATTTTGAGCACTGAGGCTAAAGAATTAGCTTGCCACGCAATGGAAAAGTTTTTGCAAAAGTTTAACAATAAAGGTATGCCAATCGACATGTAGAAGCATATTTTGCATTTTCTAACTGTTTTTCAAAATATTACTCTTGTCAGAATTGGAATCACTGAAGATTCACGGATATAGAGCTTGTTTGGAAGCATTGATTGAGAAATATGTCCCCTCGAAACGGCACACCGCCATGCGAAGTGTGAAGATCGATAAGTCGACGAGTTTTCGAGATTATGTCGGGAAAGCCATCAGAGGATTAGGCTTTGACATACCGGATGAGGCCTTGGAGTGCGATCTGGTCAAGAAGTGGCTCGAGCAGCTGGACCGAGTGGTGATTTACTATTCGCTGCGTTTGTTAGTAGCTCCCCTTGTCGAACTGTTTATTTTGCTTGACTACCAGCAGTATCTCTCGGAACAGATTGGCGTGAAGCGCACCTATCTCTTATCTCTGTTTGAACCAAGCATCTCACCCCGAAACTTGGTTCTAATCGCTCACAAATAAGCTTTTATGTGATTTTTTATATTTTAATCCTTCAATAAATATGCCTCGTTGAATGAGTAACCAGAATTGGTAGCAGCTGTGTGAGTCTTCTACAAAAGGTGTCATCGGTGTATAATCACTTAATTGCATTTTGACATGACAATTCAATTTAAATTCACTGCCGTTGCCGCAAATGGAACAAGTGTTCCAATTCTCAAGTCAGTTCTCTCTCTCTCTCAGTGTGAGTAGCCATCACGCTTTCATCGCGTCATGATCCGATTGTCACGCTGGTCTCGCAGAGAGATGTGCGCGCAATCTAGAAGCTCGATTGCACCAGTGTGACTTATGGCCCTAGAAGTGGGTCTCACTGCATCGAGCCTATAAACAACATGGTCTGTGATGCGGAGTCAAACCTGGTCTTGCCACTAGGCTCCTCCTTCCTGGGAACAGTCGAGTGTTCGCTAAGTGGATCGATCAACAAGTTCTGGTTGACAAGATGCTGTCAGTGATCGCGAGGAGCACTCAGTCGTGTCTCTGCACTTGTCCCGAGCTGATCGGTTCTGCACGGCACCATGCTCCAGTTTCATTCAACTTTGAACCGATGTCTAGTCTGTGGCGATCGGGCTTCAGGTCGACACTATGGAGTTTTAAGTTGCGATGGGTGCAGGTAAGCATATCTCTTACTTGGATAACCCTCCTTTTGTAATTGATGTCCATATATCAAGAGGGTTTTTTAAACGAAGTGTTCGTCGTAATCTAAACTATCGTTGCAAGATGAGTGGTAACTGTATTATTGATGTAAACACGCGAAACCAGTGCCAGGCATGTCGCTTTCAAAAATGCCTTGCAGGTGAGTAAATTTACAATAAACTTTTATTTTGCAACTGACTGTTTCATATATTTTTAGTTAAAATGAAAAGAGAAGGTAAATATTTGTGGTACTTAATAGCATAGTTGTTGTCACATTGTTCAATTTGTCGTTTGCCGTTTAGCTGTTCAACACGAGCGAGTGTCGTTGAATTGTTTGAACAGTAAAAAGATGAACACAAGCCTAAATGAGAGCATCACTACGCATCGCAATAACACTAGCTTATCTAAAGGCGATCCACACGAGAGCAGTGGAAAGCGAAACCGAAATCGACAAGCCTGGTGTGAGATGGACAACTACTCGGAAGTGGCTCTTGTTCCCCTCGAGATGCCTTTCTTACCAAGCCCTACATTGCTTGCTGGATCATCTGGCTGTGTGGAATCATTCTTAACTTCTGCTAGTAATGGCAGTAATCATAGCAATGGTGTGGTGAACAATGCTTCGATCTCACCTATTACTTTCATTCATATCTATCACATGATTGCTAACATAGGTATGTATACAATTAATAATAAATTATAATTGATTTAGTTATTGTTAGTATTGGTAAAGTTAAAGTAAATCACTCAATTGCTAAGCTTTTTTATCTGTTTTTGAACCAAAGTAGCTGATATTCTGTTTAAAGTTCAAAGAATAATAAAATATTGACTATTGAATAATTGATTTCAAAATTACTAAATATTGCACTGCACTAAAAAATTTAAGTTGAATGGTCGTCGAGAAGTCCTACGCTTCGAGTGATTGCCAAGAATGAACTGGAAGCTCTCTTGGAAGAGTCTTTGAACAAGATGCTCATCTTGGACCTTTCTTCGCGACATGAGTTGTTCACTCCGTACGTTCGCTATATCTTCGAGCACTACTTTGCCTCACTGGAAGAACAAAGCAAGGTGAATGAAATCATCCACTTTGTTGGTTCGCTTAATCTTGACGTGGCTGACGTGGAAGCGGTCAAATTACTGGCACTTTTGCATGCAGGTGAGAAAGTGAACAGTCGACTGGTGGTCTGATCTTATTTGGTCAACAAGCAGAGAGCACATCGGTGAGCCTCCAAGCCAGTTTGGTCTCCTCACTCTATCACCAAGTGCAGGTGCAACTCTATTCGGACCTCAAGCGCAAGAATGGCACCGAGGCACTGACACTGCAAATTGGTCGTATTCTTCTCCTATTGTCTAGTCTCAAGAGGCTGCGGAAGTCTCATTTCCACCCGATTCATTGCACTTTGCTGCGTTGGATTCTCCAAAACCATTCTACCACTGACCGTTAGGCTCCTTGACCCATCATCACGTTTGCAATCAGTCTCAATTCAACCTACTCTCTAGTCAATTTTGTTAGATTTGGTGCAAAGCAACTACTTTGATCAAATTGTAACTTGTAGGTAAAAATAAATTTATTCAAGTCAAAATACATAACGTGCCATAAAATAACATTCGTTACTGTACAGTAAAATGAGGTATTCGGTGATATAATAATATTATAATATAATAATTTTAAATGCTTATTATTTACAATAAAATGGGCAAAAATAATGTCTAAATAAATGAGAATGCAAACTATATACAATTGAAGAATAGAAGCACTTTGGCAATGTCCAGTTGGGTGTTGACACTAGTAATGGTTGCTACTTCCGAAGCTATTTCGCTTCCAGTTGCTACCAGTGCCGTTGTTCTTCCACCGATTGCCATGTCGGTTGTGGTTGGAGTAGTGATAGTTTCTGCTAGGTCCTCGACTCTCGCCTTGGTGGTTACGCCACTGGTGGGCACTGCCACCTTGCTGAGCTTGATTGTTGTACGTCTGGTTGCGAGGTGAGTATCGATCGCCCGAGTTGCGCATTGAATTGCTCTCAGGCAGGCTTGTTTGTTGTCCCGGGGTGAATTTGTCGAGATCATTTTCAAATATCTCCCGTAACAGTGGTGGAGGCATCGGTGGAGGAGGTGGTGGTGGAATCAAGGGAAAAATTGGACCCAGTTCTTGTGGGAGTGAAAATTGAGATAATGTCTCCTCCAACGGTCGTTTTCTTGAGTCATTGCTGTTCTTGTTTACCTCTGAAACTTTATTCACACTTTTGGTATTGCCATCTTCATCTTCGGAATCGCCTAAATCCATGTCGGCAGGCTCAAAGTTTTCGGTTGGCTCATTATTTCGTGTGGTCAACACTGGTTCAGACGTTCTATTATCGTTATATGATCCTTGAGAATAATTGTTAGCTGCATTGTAGTTATTGAAATTCTGATTAAAACTCAGATTTTGATCGATATTCATTTGAAATTGACCTGAACTAGACATAAGGCTGTTTAACCGCTGGTCTAAGCTACTTGGTTGCCCAGTAGTTGATGAAGAGGTAGCTTGTTGTATCAAACTGAGAACATTGGAGAGTTGAGATGTACTGATAGTGTTTGCTAAACTAGACAAGCTGTTGTTGTTGGTGCTGCAGTTTTTACTCTTGCTCACTACAGCTTGAACTTGTTTGAGTCTAAGTTCGCAGTTGTTAAATGTTTCCGCTACGGTTTTTGCTTCTTTCATTTGAACATTGTAGAATATTTTACTCTTCTCAAGGCTCGTCAAAAGAGTTCGTCGGTAGCTAATTTCTCTCTCAATTGAATTGATAATCGAATTCAAGGCTTTGCTTGCTTCCTCAATTTCTTTGCTAAACTGCTCGCCATACGATTTGTCCTTTAACTTATTCAATAAGTCCGGATTTGTAAAATCAACGTTACAATTTGCAAGATTTTGTATCTTGGACTGAGTGTACTGTTCGAGCTTGACTACGTTATTAATCTGTTGGACCACGTCGTTGAGCGAAAAATCGGATATTATTTTCGACATTACTTCCACCTTGACCTTTTCACCACCTAGGAGAAGACGAAGTTCCTCGACAAACGTTTTACTGTAGACTGATCTCTCAATCCAAATGTTAAGCACCCGATTGATGCTAGTCTTTATTTTCTCATCATTGGTTACCTTGGCTGCTTCTTTCAATGCATTTTCAAACTCGGCGAGATAGTTAGCATAATTTTTACGTTTTGCATGCTGCACAATGTCGTTGGCAAGATAAAATAACGCCAACTGGTGTGTACTTTTTGCTACAAATCAAAAATTAAACAAAATTCACCAAATAGAGCAAACAAATAGACAAACCTTTGGTGTAACACTTGAGCCATTGGTCCACAATCTTCTTGTAGTGACTCTTGTGATGTAACATCCATAATGACAACGTTTGAATGCTGTCCTGACTGCTGGTAACATTTTCAAGTTTTTTCACCAGATTAGCTTCGTTGAAAGTTGACGACATTCTTGCGCAAATTGGTAGATTGAGCCAAAACAATCCACTAACATGGACTGTGGATAACGAAGAGAATCACTTAACACCAGCACAACTAAGTTGATAACCGCGTAACGAGTTCTAAGGAAAACAAAACAACGTGAAAAAAGTAAACCTGGAGAAAAAATGGATGGAGGAGAACAGGGGGGAATGAAGAGAGAAAGAGAGAGTGGAGAGAGTGAGACTCACCGCGCCGAGTTTGCAGGCTGGCACATACACAACATGGCACAACATAGTGGTGGCACACATCCTTTGCCACTGATTCTCTCACTCCTCACTAGATGGCGATCCATGCCAATCGCGCGCGCGTTTTTCCCTGCGTGACTTGAGCTATTTTTATTTTAAGTTAAAATAAAAACAACTAACCTCTCGGTTCTCTTTATCTTTACCCAAAGCAGACCTAAAGATAACACTCAAACTTGACTTGCGATTGTAACCGATAACAAACACATCAATGGAATTCTTAAAAATTATTTAGTGACATCTCTTATGAGATGTGTAGAACAGCTTGTTTCTTGCATCAGTAATCGTGGCAGTCTAGCAATTCAAAATTAGATGCAACAGAGCATGAGTTGAACGAAATAGAGTGGATAGTAACAGTTTATCAAAAGCGCGATGCGATTACCCTCTACCCTAGAGGCGTGTCGATCTTACCAAGTTGGTGTGCATGATAGTTTATCGTAGTTTTGTTCACCAACGTGTCCGTTGTGTCTAGTCATCTAGTATCGCTACACTATAATTATTATTATAATATATATTAAATATATTTGTAATAAAACCCTACAATTGTATTGTTGTTATATTTAAATACATTTACAATTTCATATCAGATGAATCATTGGTGGTAATGTTTGTATTTTATGATCGATTGTAATCGAATGAACAACTGCAATGAGACGGGTTTATAGATCGTTTAGTATTTTTCCGTATCACGGCAGATTGTGTCAATCTTGTCTTATCCAGTGTGGGCTTGAGTTAAATGAATGAAAATATGATAGAGGAACCAAATCACTGTTGAGTAACTGGTTAAGATTGTGTAACTCGAATCGCCATGATGGGTCCAATCAACTGAGTCTTTAATCAAAGTGATCCTGCCTGGTCGATGCCTGGAGGGACGAGTGATAGCTGGCTTATAAACGAGCCGGTCTCGTGTCTCTTCAGTGTCACCCTCCACAGTTTTTGTCGTGTCACCATCTCAACATCACCTCAAACGTCTCTTTACGATGGAATTTCCAAACGGCTGGTTCTCAGAAATTGGTGTGCTCAACTCGGACGATGTCCGAACATCTATCAAAATGGACAAAATCTTACACGAAAGCAAGTCCAAGTTTCAAGAGATTTGCTTGTTTACCAAGTAAGTAGATTTGTTGTATGATATAATACTTGAATGTATGGTATATTGCAGCAAAGTGTTTGGCAGATGTCTCGTACTTGATGACGCCATCCAGTGCACCGAGATGGATGAGTGCTCCTACCAAGAGATGATGACATTTTTGCCCCTCAACCTCCACTCCAATCCGAAAAATGTCCTGATTATTGGAGGAGGCGACGGGGGAGTGGCGCGTGAGGTGAGCAAACACCCACTTGTCGAAAGAGTGGTACAGTGTGAGATTGACCAAGATGTGGTCAACTTGTCCAAGAAATTCTTGCCTTTTATGGGAGTTGGCTTTGAGAGTGACAAATTAGAGTTGCATATCGACGATGGATACAAATACGTCCAAGATCATCGCAATCAATTTGACGTAATCATCACGGACAGCTCTGATCCCAAGGGGCCAGTGGTCACTCTTTTCCAAACGTCATATTATCAAGCCCTTTTCAACTGTCTCCGTCCCAACGGAATCATCTGTTGTCAAGCCGAGTCTTACTGGTTTGACTTGGAATTTATTAAAAATCTTGTGCGCGAAGTGAGCCAAATTTTTCCCTCGGTGAGCTATGCCTCCACTGCTGTAGCTTCGTACCCTTCCGGTCAGATTGGCTTTCTGATTGCATCCAAGGAGGAGAAGCTCAACTTCCAAGAACCGCGCTATCACTTTAGTGAGCAAGACTGCGAGAATATGAAGCTGAAGTTCTACTCAAACGAGATGCACCGCAGTGCCTTCACCTTACCAGCCTTTGTGCGCAAGGTAACGCATACGAGTTAACACAATTGATTTTAAAACTGTTTATTTGCAGCAACTGAATGAAGCTATGAAAATTTAGAACCAACGTTGGATGAATTTTTTAAATTAGAATAAAATCGACTTGGTCACTACTTTTAGTGGGACAAATTGCAGAAAGTTAAACTCTGGGAGTTTACTTGGTGCTGATGTACTTAATGAGGTCAACAACACGGTTGCTGTAGCCATACTCGTTGTCGTACCATGAAACCAACTTGACAAAGTGAGGAGTAAGCTGAATGCCAGCCTTGGCATCAAAGATAGAGCTTCGAGTATCACCGATGAAGTCGCACGACACAACCTGAGATAGATAAAAGTTTAATCATTACAAAAAATGCTTGATGGAGAACATTACCTCTTCGTCGGTGTAGCCAAGAATGCCCTTCCACTGGTCGCTCTCAGCAGCAGCCTTGAGTGCAGCCTTGATCTCGTCATATGAGGCTTCCTTCTTCAAAGTGACAGTCAGATCGACGACTGACACGTCGTGCACAGGTACACGGAAAGCCATGCCAGTCAGTTTGCCGTTAAGTTCCGGGATAACTTTGCCCACAGCTTTGGCAGCGCCAGTTGACGCAGGGATGATGTTCTGGGCGGCACCACGACCATCACGCCACAGCTTGCCACTGGGTCCATCCACAGTCTTTTGAGTAGCAGTGATGGCGTGCACAGTGGTCATCAAACCGTGCTCAATGCCGAAGTTGTCATTAATAACCTTGGCCAGGGGAGCCAAACAGTTGGTAGTGCATGAAGCGTTCGAGATGACATTTTGTGAAGGGTCGTACTTCTCATGATTGACACCCATCACATACATAGGTGCATCAGCTGATGGGGCCGAAATGATAACCTTCTTGGCACCACCTTGCAAGTGAGCCTTGGCCTTCTCAATGGTAGTGAACACACCTGTTGACTCGACAATGTATTCGGCACCAGCCTTGCTCCATGGGATGTCAGCAGGGTTGCGCTCTTGGAACACCTGGATGCGGCGACCATTGACAACCAAAAGACCACCCTCCTCTTTCACTTCACCCTTGTACTTGCCATGGGTTGAGTCATATCGAAACATGTAGACCATGTAGTGAACATCAATAAATGGATCGTTGACAGCGACAACTTCGACACCCTTTTCAAGGGCAGCGCGAAGGACAAGACGGCCAATGCGACCGAAACCGTTGATTCCGACCTTCACCATGTTGCGTTTCTGGTAATTAATATACTGCAAAAAGAGAAAGTTAAAGTGAGGTAATAGCACCAAGATGTCATTAATTTGTGAGTAATGCCGGTGAGGTCACCCCACTTACCAATGGAACAAATGACAAGGGAAGCGAGAAGCGTGCTGTGAAGTTAGCTGGGTGGCGAATCGAATGACTGGTGTGAGGGACAAAGTTGGCTCACTCACCGACTATTTATACAACCACCATCGGTGGGTCGAGTGAAAGGCATGCGCGTGGTGGCGCTCCGCTCAGACTGCTCAGTGCGCGCGTGATACCAGCCACACGTCCTGCTGAGCACTTCACTCCGCATCCCGAGCTGTACCGCTTCTCACCCACATTCACTCACTCTCATCGCGTGGTGATCACTTCACCAAAACGCAATGTAACCTTGAATATCACTTTAGGTTGGGCATGCGTGCCGTTACCGGTATCTCCTATATCTACTGCCTCTGCGATTGCATGCAGTCATCGAGCCGATCACTAGCCGGCTCTACACTTCGAGTTGGATCTAATTCGTTACTCGACTTATATAAACAAAAAAAACTTGACTTATAACCTTTTTGTTAAGGAGTTAATAGAACCAAGTTTTGAAAATGAATCAAGTCAAAGTGAAAGAATTTACATTGTTTTAGCATGAATTTCTAACACATATATATATATTCAATATATTAGCCAAAGAGGAAACGATATACAAGGAAAGGCCTAGTGTTTACTTTTTTTGTAGTCATCGGACATATAAGATATGCCAATTTGGTGGCCGTCTTGTTTGCGTTTTGCAATGAGTGCGTTGATTTTTTGTAGATCTCTGTCCAATTTGGAATTGTGGTCTTTCTTAGAGGCACCACGTTTGTTCGATTTGCGATTGGTCTCAGCACTCTTGACGCCATACTGAAAGGCAGCCTTAGGTAGCACTTCCTTGTTGCTCATGTAATCGCCATACTCTTCGACTGAGTCAAAGTCCCATCGATTGACTTGGCCCTTCTTGTTGCCCTGATCCATTTTACTATAGTCGGTTTCATCATCGCTGTCGCCAATTGCATCATCATTCTCTGGTGCACCGGGGTAGCACTCTGCGTAACTGTCCGGCTCTGACTGGAACCTGCTTTTCTTCGACTTGGGAAGTTCCGTGGTGGAAGCCAAAGAGCCCACTACTGAGGCAGCCATTTGCAAAGCTCGTTGGTGCTCGCTAAGGTGATCTTCCCTGACTTGATCCTGGGGTTTCGATTCAAAATATGGCTTACGCTTCTCCTTTGAGGTTCTACTAGATTCGTCACTCGTGGGTCGCTTGTGCTTAACAGTAGGAACATAGTCACCGATATCGTCATAAATATTGTCACCTTTTAATTTTTTAGAATTTTCTTTTACTTCTATCTTAGTTTCTTGTTTCGCCTTTTTACTCTTTTTTGCTGTACCTCCTTGTCTCAGATAGGCCCAAATCTGAATCAACTTATTAATGATGATCTCGTTGGTTGTAATCGAGTTGTAGGCATCTAGTTTGGGACATTCAGCTTTGCTTCGAATGATGGTGGTGGGGATGTCACTTTCAGGAAACTCATCAACTAATATATTTAAAAATGTAATTTTATGAAAACAAAGTCTATAAAAAACTTTAAGTGTAAACATACCCAGATCGTACTGATAGGCCATTCGGCCTTGAATGAAAAGTTCGTTTCTCTCTGGCAGTGTCTGATTGAAAACTGTTTTTAAGATATTAGCAGCAAATTTGCTCTTTACAGCGTATCTGTCTTGGTCGTCGAATGAAATGTCGGCAACTTTGGCAAGGCCCGAGAGACTTTTTTTCTTCTGCTCCTCTTCCTTCTTGGCTTCTTCCTCATCCTTAAGCTTGCGAATCAACTCTTCCTCTTCTTTGGTCTGTATTTCAGCTTTCACTTTTTGAAGCAAAGCATAGTCCAAGCCCTTGACCAGATGGGTATGTTCCATGTCACCACCAAGATATTTGGATTCTTGAATAATTTGTTTCCGCCGCTCTTCGGCATTCATGTCTATAGTGTCTGGTCCCACCGCATGATAGGCTGTGTTGGAGATGATGTCCATCCCTTGGCCATAGTCACTTGGGTCACAGTCACGTCTTTCCTTCGCTCGGTCACGATACTTCTTTGATAACTCATGTAATAAATCATCATCATGTTTCCGCAGAGTTTCATAAAATTTTCTTTTTTTCTTTTGATTTTCACTGGCTTCCCCTTTTGATTTGAAAACGTTGCTATGCTTGCTGCGAACAGAACCACGAACGGAACCTGGAATCGATTGACTGGCATTGTGTGACACCACTCTAGGTGTCATCATAAGTTTACGAAAATCATCATTGGTCAGGGGCTGAGATCGCTCTCCAGGCGCATCCTCACTCTTCGTTGGCAGGTGTGATGGCGGAGCCAATGGATTTGAAAATGGTTCGTTGGACATCTTTTCAAGCAAATGTCAACTAGGTGTAAACACAAATTCGTTTCACAAAAGGTTTTTTTACCCACGAAAATTATAAATCATCATAATAATAAAACAGTGCAGTTTGTATATTGGCAACAATCAGGAGAGAAACTACTTAAACTCAACCACCAATGAGTGTGAGAATAGTCGTCCTTGTTGTTTGTACCCATCACCTTCGGATTCAAAACAACGCACTTTTCAATCATGTGATTTGCGATTCTTGATAAAATGGTGATTTGGAAGACAAACTTTTGTAGCACTCTCACCCGCCACCGGGTGGGAGTCCACACCATGGTCAATTATTTGCATCCTTCCTTCTTACATCGAAATTGGACACTTCGACAGTTGGTTTCGAGCACTTTCTACAAGTCTCGGGCTATGTTTTGTTATCTTCTTGGCCGAAGCCTTCCCGAGTTTCAAGCGGCAATACCAAAAAATACAAGTTTGATTAGGTACGCTTCTGAAACTGTACCATTTACGCCCAAATATGCCAAATTACTCGGAGGAAAAGTTCAAGCACTTCGGTTTCATCAAAATTCTCGTTTCAAGTTGGTAAATCGCCGACTGTTAACCGGTACTGGTTTAACATTTGGTTTAGTTGGAGTTTGCATGAAGAATGAAAATGGTTATCCAGTTTTATCGTCTGAAATGACATCCAAACCAAGTCTTGACTTGACACACTTCTTTCAGTCACTTCAGTGCAATGCGTTTGAGCTTAAAGAATTGAGAGAAGATGTCAACAGTGTCGATCATATTAAGTTTGGAAATTTTATCTCTAAAGGCTGCTGTGGAGCAGTTTACAAAGGAGAGATAAAACCGAAAGATGAGGATAATGTAAAAAATGGAAGTGAAGTTGCCGTGAAAATGTTATTCAACTATGAAGTAGAATCAAATGCTACGGCAATCATCACCTCGGCTCTAAAGGAATGTCTTCCGTACAATGGGCGCTTTGGTTCAGTTCAAGTGCAAAGACGTAAAATTTTACCTCCTCATCCCAATATTGTCAAGATATTGACAGTCTTTGCAGATTACTTTCAACCTTTGGAAGATAGTCACAAGCTGTATCCACAAGCATTGCCTCGTGGCTTTGGCGGATATGGTCGAAACATGACATTGTTTGTAGTGCAAAAGTTGTACGACATGTCTCTAAAAGATTATCTAAAACTCTACTCGCTTTCTTCACGAAACGCACTTGCTGTGCTTACACAGTGTTTCGAAGCGGTTAGCTTTTTGAATAAGAATCAAGTCGCTCACCGAGATTTAAAGGTGGATAACATACTAGTGAGTCTTGTCACCGAATACGACGAGTTTCCTTGGATTGTTATCACTGATTTTGGTCTGAGCTCAAGTGTGAAGATACCGTATCAGACCGAAGAGGTGTGTCGGGGAGGCAATCGAGCACTAATGGCTCCAGAGATAGTTAACGCAGTGCCATCACGCAACTCGTACTTGGACTACTCCAAGTCTGACCTGTGGGCCATGGCTACCATTGGCTACGAGATTTTTGGTGCTGACAATCCTTTTTATAAGAAACGACCCGATGCCAAGAAGCTCGATAGTGCCACCTACAAAGAGAGCGAGTTGCCTTCTTTCCCCTCCAGCTCGCCCATTCTAGTGAAGTTGATTGCCAAAATGTTGACTCGTGATCCCAACATGGTAAGTCAAATGCATCACTGGTGTGACGTTTCGCCAATTAACCTATTGATTGACAGAGGCCAACTGGTGAATTGACAGCTGATGTGTGCCACCTACTTTACCACCTGGGCTCGTCTAAAGTTTGCTCACTGCTAACTATAGAAAACACCAAACTACGAGGCCAGATTGCCGAACAGTGGTTGCGGCTCTTTACTTTCCGTACTATGTACCGAATTGTCAATGGTGCCGATACCAACAGCAACGCTTGCAGGCTTAAACTCATCTTTCTCAGCAAATTCTCTAGCAAACGACTACATCATGTACTAGATGAGTTAGATTATATTTATTGTAACTGATGATATTTTTCTTATAATAGAGTATTTACACCAATATAACTAATAATAAAAACCAACAATTTACATATAGTGGGACTTGGATGAGTACGCATTAACTCTCTTCTGTAGGTTTGTCCTCAGGGACACCTTGTTTCAATGTTGCCAACTTTTCCTCCTTCCAAGCTTTGATCTCGGCTTTGAGAGTATCGTCTGAAAGTGAAGTGGTACAGTGTGACAAGTGATACAAATGAGTGATGGAAGCTTACCTGGAATAAGCATATCTTCGGTTAGCGGTTGTCGGTTGAAGGGATCAGTAGAGGCGTTGAGCAAATGGCGAACTATCACAGATCGATCCATTATATTTCCACTAGGCAAAATGACTGGATCGTCCATAATGGTGTCCATTAGTGGATCCTTGTATTTTTCAGGTGCATCGCTAAAGTCAAACTCTTGTTGTTTCTTCACCTTGAGAATATCCTCCACTTCAGTGATGATTTCCATGAAAGATTCAATCTTGTAATGAGCTTTGATATTGTTTCGTTCCATCTTTTCTGCTGCATCTCTAAACAATTCCTGGCTGTAAGAACGTTCATCGTTGGCAATGGCCTTCAATTGAGCAACTAATTAACATCAAAATAAAATAGAGAAAAAGACACTCACTTGATAAAACCTCTTTGCTTTCAAATGCAAGTATATGTCAGTTATCTTATCAAGCATGTATTTCGGGTCCCAGTTGTATTTTTCGGGATTAGGCACCTTCAAAGTAATACACTTCTTGCCACATAGTTGCTGCAGATTAAAGTTAAGCATTGTCGCCAGTCTATCAACCAATTCCTAGTATAGGGATCAAATTAGAATATAAACAAAGAAAATCTGCTAAACAACAAACCGTTCGGAGGAAAGGTTTTTGGACCGTTTTGGTCAAGTAGTGAAGCATGTCGACATTCTCATTTGCAAGAATCAGATAAGATTTGCACTGACGCTCATCAATGGCCAGCTGTCTTTCCCGACTCTCCCTCATCTCGCGTGTCTGCTGATTCCATTTCTCTTGGTCTTTCATGTCTTCGTTCATCTCATGGATTCGTTTGAGTGCCACAAGTGCTTCATCCAGCAAAAACGTGGTATCATTCATCAGCATGTTAATAAATTTAACAAAATTTTTCCCGTTTTCGGATTCGTTAATGATGGCTAATTGCTGAATGGTGTATCGCCAGAACGACTTGAAGATGATACTAATGTGATAACGGATGGTGAACTTGTCGTAAAACTCATTTGAACTTCCAGTGCTCTCAACATCAGTATAAAACTTCATCAAAGCACGAACCAAAAACTTTTCCGATAAGTAATGGTTGATAATACGATGGTGAAACGAGGTGGCCAGTGTGCCAACAGAAGGACTAGTCATAAAGACAATCTCGATAAACTTAGCTGTTAAGTAAGGATTGCTTATGTAGTGAGGCGAGCATATCAATATGATGATGAACAATATCAAACTATCAAAATTGACCAAATCATAGTGCTCACTTGACTTCTCAAGAATTTCCGGGCAATATTGCAACACAAAGAGCATAAAGTCAGCAAGATCTTCGAGGAACCTAGCAATTAAAACACAATAAATTAGAGTGCCTTGAAACAATCGATAATACTTGCCAATCAGAATAAGCAGCAAAAATTTCCGGGACTTTCTCCGGAAGTGGCAACTCAAAGTCGAATGAAGTATCACAATTAATGATTTTCAGCAAAAAACAAATAAATTGGTTGTAGTAACTCTGGCAACGTCCCAAAAATGCGTGATCAAGAAGTCCAGTTTGGGCACAATGTTTGGACCGAGTTCCCGCGAGAAGTTGATTCTGAAGACGTCGATAACGAGTCTCACTCAGTTGTAATTGGGCATTGTTTTGCTCCACAGCTCGCCGATGTGATTCCATTTCGCGATTCACCTCGCGCAAGTGCCGACTTCTTCGCATGAATTTGCGAATAGCCGGAATCACGGTCAAGTGGTGTGCCTGCAACGTTTGGAAGAAACATTGAGTGGAGAAACTAGGCTCGGTCCAAGCAAAGTCCGACTTGGAAGTGAGCTCTCTCAACCATTCATTTGCTTCATTCAGGTTGAATCGAATCCTTGAGTCGTCTTTCTTAATAGCTAGTGAGTTGTTTGGGTTGAAAGGGTATAATGGATCAACCTTATCTATTTTTATCTTGTACGCCAACAACTGTAGTACACTATTGAGATTCATAAAATATCCGTCCGATCCGACCAATTTTTCATCGGTGAGAAGTTTTGATCTCTTCCGATTGAGTAACAATGCCTGTTGAAAGTATTTCAAAGTAGACTGGCGGCTTTTCGAGTTATACAACAATTGCTCAAAGATGGGATGAAGCACCTCTTTACGAATTGAATCCAACTGTTCCCGCAATGTCTTCTTGATTGGGTCAGTTACTTCAGGTCCATTTTTAGGTGGAAAGTATTTTTCCGGTATTTTAGGCTAACAATAACAACAAAGTGTTAAATACAATTGTAAACATTTATAAAACATTAAATGGACATACGTCATCTTCAGCAAAAACGGACAATCGCAAGAAAGGCGCCATAAAAGTCATCTTTGAAAACTCTCGGCCCTCCGCCTCTGTAATTGGAGTGATAGTCCAGTTTTCAAGCTGAGAAATCTATAATAAAAAATAAAGTTTAGTATGCTTTAAAAGAAGCAAAGTAAAAGCGAAACTAACCAATGTACAAATGGGATGATTAGACTTGCCCACCGACACTTGGCAGAAAAGTTTCAATATCTCGAGCGGCACGCGAAATTGATCGGTATAAGTAAGTGAACAGTATGCTTGCATGTCCAACCAAAGATTTTTCAAAATTGGCGCAAATATTTGGTGAAATCGATCATCGGTGTCTTGCGAATAGATGCTTGTGACAAGACCATTTATAAAACTGGAATCAAGTTTCTCTTTGTAAAGCAATTGAATGAAGAAATTGCTCAGAATCGAATCCGAGTTGGCTTGAATCATGACAAAAGCAATAAAGTTAAAGCATTGGTTGCGAATAGTAGAAAACACTTCTCGTATAACTGGAGTGTCACACTTATCTGCCATGTTCTTTTCTTCCAACACAGCTCGATTCAAGGTGTCAATTATGAATGATAAAGCCAAGATGTACTTATTTCGATATGACTTAAAATCAAACTCAATGCTATCCGCATTGGCATCTTTCTTCATCGAGAATCGCGTTTCAAGAATTGATGCAGTATTTTCAGACTTGAGCTTGTTGAAGTACTGCATGCTTTGATCATAATCAACACTTTCATCAATCAGGTTGATGACTAACTCCATTGCAACATATTGTATAATATTCTTGTAATCATCCGAAGGCTTGATATCTGACTTTAACTCGTTGATATTGAAACAAATCTTCGAATCATCATATTGCATCAAATCATTGGTTGCGAGATTAACTGAGAATGTCTTGGAAATAATGTTGAGTATGGTTAGTGATAAAGTTTTAGCTTGTTCAAATGTATCGTTGACGGGCGAAGTCGCACTTTCTTTTGAGTTTTCAAACGAACCCGAACTATCGCGTTGTCGTTTGAGACTTTCTCGCTTTTCCCCGATGTTATCCACCTCCATGTTTTCAATACCACAAGAATCGATGGCCATCTTGTCTCCATCGGAACAGTGATCAACTTCCATGGCTGAGTTGTACACAGAGCTCTCGGAGAGAGCTTTAACAAAGTCTAAGTTCAAAGGTTGCACGTTGTACTTGAGAGACGATTCCCCACTTGAAGCATTGGCGTTGTTTTGCTCCTTAGTAGACACAGACACTAATGCAATAGCATCATTGTTGTGGGTGACATTTTGGTTGAAGGAGTCTTGCAAAATCTTGTCTTGACGTGACGCATTAAGGTTGGTTGATTCACCCGAAGCGGAGGATGCTGACACAGTGCTACTGGGTGCACTGCTTCCACCAACTAGTCGTGCCAAACGCTTACGTCGTAGCTAACAGTGAAAACAAGCTAGTCAAGTCATCCGCGTATCACATTCTATATTCTATACACTTCATCACTCACTAACATTTCAAGTTTAATTCTACACTTGATAATTAAATATTTAAATCAATTTAATCAAATTAAAAATTATTAATATTATTAAAAATTAATTAATATTATTAATTATTAAAAATTGACTAGTATGATTATAAATATCGAAAATTACCTCTTCAGGTGTCAATACAACGGGCTCGGGAAGGGATTCCGCTGGGAACAATACTGCCTGGTCTGATGCTGAGTTGGCGCTAGATTCAGAAGCTTGTACATCTTCCTCACTTCGAGTCTCATTGCTTCCATCCATTTTCGACAAAGCTTACTTTAAAATAAAAAAAACATTAAATCTTAATATAATGCTAGTGTTTAGAAAATATAATTAATGAAAAATATTAAATTTACTTTACAATTATTTTTAAAAAATAAAACAAAATAAATCAGCGGACAAAAGTCATGACTATGGAAGAGGTCGAACAACGGGGGAAAAGGTTTAAAAACGCAGACGATGATGATGAGGATGACTAGTATTAATAACCTTGTTTATTGTCTTTCAACGCCAAGGCGGGTGACTCGAAGATGACAACGAACGGATCTGGCAAGTATTCTCAAGTGGTGAGGAACATTCACTCTGCCAATATAAAGCAACATAACAACAAAAAGGCAGTGGTGAAGCGAGTGCATACAATCGCAATGGCAATGCAATGCGCACGGTCGTCAACTGGGGTAAACACACACAAAGCCCCACCGATCACCGCGCACACCAACCCAACTACGCATCGTCATCTCCTTCAAAGGCATCTCCTTTTTGTTCACCTTTTGTTAGATGGGCTCTACCTCTTTCTAGTTGATATCATTCCTTACCTACGGCAGACGATGCGACTCCAACACCACGCATCTACTACTTTATTACACCCAAGCAGTGCACTTTGCTACTAACCAGACAAGCTTAGACGCAACACTTCTTGTCTCTTTTTCTCTATCTTCAATACTTTCTCTCTCTCTCTCTCTCTTTCTATTTCACTCTCCCTCAAATTGGTTTTATTTCGTTTTTTTTAAATTCATTTGGTTTGCTATTGGTGGTCTAGCTCTATCTTCTGGTCGTCGTCTGCTGGTTCTGTTCACCTATAGGTTCCAGTGAAGTGATAGTAGCGCGCACACTTCACAGTTTAATGCAAGCATGCACCCGCAAATCGATTACTTTTCTCACCACTTTAATCCACACTATCTATATTAACCAGAATTGGTTGGAGGTGCGCACTGCGCAGTTAATTTTGCGGGGTTCTATTTCTATTTTATTAATAAAAAACGAACTATTGTTTTGTTGTATGCCCATTGGTGCACCCACTTATATTTAGATAGAACAATCGACCTGCTCAAGAAAAGACTTTTATTATAAATCGTCATAGAGCAATATTGCGCACGATTTACCTCTAGCAGCATCTCAAAAAAGGATACTTTGTACTGTCCAAGATAGAGAACATTTTTGGCCCTTTCTTGAGTGTTGTCTATAGATAGATTGAAATAATATAGTAGCGCGAAATTCAAACTTTGAATGTGCCATGATTCTATAGAATTTATATGGTGTCCGAAGAAGACTAACTAGCAGTTTCAGCTATTAAGTTGTCCAGTAACAGCCATTAAAGTCATTTTATCCGCGATTGATTATTTGGCTTTGATGGAACAACTTTGCTCAAGACGTTTCATATTAGTGGCTAAGTACGGAAACACCGACTTAGGCTCGTAGTCATCTGTCCCTTTGAGGATAAACTTTTGTTAGAACTTAAGAGACAGTCAACCTCAACAATATTCTAATTCAATTAAACCAGTCTGTATAATTAACTTCAATTAAAATTTCCAAAGTTAACCTTAAAGAGGACGATGAATACGGGCCTTAATCTTTTTATACTTTGTTCATCATCAAAACCGTGATCTATTTTTGGCATCTTGATTTTACTATTAAAAAATATTTACTTATTATTGATATATTATTTATTCAATATGTTATATATGTTAAAAAACAAAAAAAATGAATAAAACCTTTAAAAACCCAGCCACAACTTGATTTAACTTAAAGCGGTCTAAATAACCTTAATTGGTTTAGAAAAGAGTACTGGAATATCACATGTATTTAAAGAATACATTTGCTCGCAAATGCGTTAAATTTTGCAGATTGCGTGGAAGTGGCAAGTGTACAGTGTGATTCAATTTATAAATGAGTTTGAGTTGGAGCAATGCTGCAAAACAAATGAAAACAATTATATCTGCATAGATTTGTAGATGTGGCAAAGCTCGTAGAAATGGGAGTATCACTTGTCACAATGGCCAACTTGTGAATGGATATGTCACTTTAACAGCCATTGGTTGAGATTTATTGTCATTTGTTTTTGGTTGATGACTTAGCTCGAATTGCCACTCGATTACACTGAAAACAGGTAACAAGTCAGTAGTTGGCACGGTGATTTGACACTTTATCTTCAAATCAATCATTATAGCGGCTAGCGTAAGCAAGATGGATCTTTCACAGTTACGCCAACTGTTCGATGCTTTAGAACCCGGTCCAGACAATTGCATTTCGACAGACAAATTAGTTCAAGCAATTCAGACAACTGTCAGCAATAAGGTGAGCTTCTGGTTTCGATGCTAAACTTTGTTAAAATTTCCTTAAATGTTTGCAATAATCTATACATTTGGCGGTTTAATGAAAACTTGAATAAAACTGCTTTGCTAATAGAGCGTAACCAAGTCGGTTTCTGATTTAGTTCTTTGTCTGTCAGAATTTAGAACAAATTGTTAAGCTATTTGATATCAGCGGTTCAGATAGAATCACGTTTGAAAATTTCCGCAATGGTGTGGCTGGACTAGAACAATATCAAGTTGACAATGGTAAGTGTTAATTGGTATTGATGTCTTCTTGGAAAATGATTGCAGTAATAATGAACAAACGTTCTTCAATGTTGGGGCTACCTGGAAGTGTGGAACAGCGAAATCAAGTGAGTCCAATCTCGATTAGCATGGGTGCACTGCTCGAACATGTCATTTGTGGAGACATCGTGTTGGCTTCTCTCCTCTCGCTCTGTTGTGGCGAAAGTCTGCAGGCTGCAGCTAGCGAAATCAAAACAGCTTGTCCTATTTTTTGTGGGACATTTTTGTTTTCGTTTGCCATTTGTTGTTGGTGCTAGAATTATACTCAATCCATATACCAATATATTACACTGACCAATCTGTCTGCTAAGTTGAATACTATTAGTCTATCTTACTGTTTGCAGCCTTGAGTGAATCCAATTTGTGCACACCTGTTGCTCTCGCGGATGAGTGCGTCACATCTCTTCCCAACACATTCTTGGATCATTCAAGCGAGCACTATTCCACCGAGTCAGCTCCTTTTCCTGATTTGCCCACAGTTCGATGTTTAGAAGAGTTTCTTACTGAGGTTCTTTGTTCTTTATCTTGTAAAATATTTATCCTTCTGATACCATCGGTATTTCTTTTTTTTTGTTTGCCTTTAGGCTGATGTTAGTGTAGTCAACATATCAGAGTCTCTTTCATCTATTTGTGAACACTCTAAAGAGAACATGTCTGCTATTGAAAACAAGCTAAATGGGTTTGTTCATTTCATCACTTGATTAGATATAAATGTTACTGATTTCATTTTTATTTGTAGTGATAGTTTCAACATTAGTCAAGACGAGGAACATTTTGAATTTACTCCCAATGATGGTTTCGAAGATGAGCTGAAGAAGAATGACATTGTAGATGGTGATTTCAGTTTCTCCAACGGGGAGTCTTTTAACTCTCTAAAACCCAATTTTTCTCAACGAAACACTTGGATCAATTCTAGTTTTAAAAAGTTTGTTTTTCTTATAATTTTTCTATTTATTATATATATATATATTTTTTTTGTTTAGGCCAAATCACATGAAACGAAGCTTCAACTCAAGTCATTATACTAGGTATAAAATGAATCAATTATTAGTTTTAAATTAAAAGGGTTAACGGTATTTGTTCCTACTAGTACTCCCACTCGTAATAGTCCCACCAATGGTGCAAGTTCCCATAGCTCCCGTAGCTCGATTAGTTATGAATCAGACGAAATGAACATTGATCATAGTTCAATGGACGACTACATAAGCCATTTAACTGATAAGGTACTTTGTACTTTAATTTTTCCTATTCACATAATATTAACGTAATCGTAATGTACAGCTCAAAAAACTGCAAGAGCAAATTCAGAGCCTTCGCGAAGGCCAGTTGCAAAATGACGAGAAATACTCGAACATGAAAAAGGAAAACAGCAACTTACATAATAAGTAAGTTTATAAAATTATGCTATTTGACCTAGGTATGTTGCCGTAAGCGGCACTAGGTTGCGCAGGTAGCTGCGGCAAAGTGAGCCAATGGCCCGCTTGGCGGACCTTTCTCTCCATTTAGCTGGCGTGCTTCTCGATGGACACCAGTTGTGTGTGTGTGTGGAGAAAAGACAACTCACCTGCACGCCACTCGTACTGAGCACAATGCTTCACCAACCCACTGTGCCACTACAGATTGGTGCTCGCTCCACTCTGTTGCCCGTCATATGTGGCTATCCGTCTGTTGCATGACTGTGCCAAGCGCGTCCACTTTGATTGATACGTATAATCCTACCATTCTCACTGTCAATCCGTGATTCGCCTCTTATCCCCTTCTTAAACCCCTCTTGTTATGATTTCAATGACAGAATTGACTTTCTGGAAGAGCAGATTCGTGACATTGAATTTCAATCGGACGCCAAACGTAAGGAAGACGAACAGCGGTTTCTGGACTCGATGGCCCGCATCGAACGAGAAAAAACACAGGAGTTAGACAAACGGGTCAATCAAGTGTTTGCTCTACAGAAGGAACTGCTCGAGGCCAAAGAAGAGGTTAAACGACATTTGCAAACTATAGAACGGCTTCAACAGGCAAAAACAGAGCTCGAGGAAAAGGTTCAAGATAGGAATGAGGAGATTGAGGCACTTAAACTAGAGATTGTTCGGTTGAAGGATACTGTCCGACTGCAGAATGAGGAGAGTCACGCCAATTCCAGCTTGATTGAGGCACTCAACCAGGAATTGGCCACCAACAATCGTAAGCCAAGCGACAGCTCACAACTCGAGTCTCGCATCCAACACGAGGCAGAGATTATGAGTAGCATCAATTCCGAGTTGGAGCAAAAGCTTCGTTCACTCAAAGAGGAGAACCGTAGTTTGAAGGAAGCCAATGAAGAGTTAACCGCACAAGTTCTCAACAATCACTTGATAGAAGGCAAAAGTCTACTCAAAGAAGGCGAAGCCATCTCATCTCTAGCAAACGAAATTAGCGATCTCAACACTGAACAGGTTTTTTTAAACATATAGATTCTATGAATGAAATATTAATGTTTTTTTTAATTTTAGCTAAAAACCACTCTAAAAGAACAACAAGATGTCAATGCTAAACTTCGTGCTTATATTGACGGAATTTTACTTAATATCGTGGAAAACTATCCTCAATTGCTTGAAGTGAAGCCTCATTGAACCAATCATTTTAAGAATGTGATATATTTAGTATTGTTTCTTACTGACAAGTCTATCAACTTCTTTGTCTACTCAATCTCAATCATGATTTTTCTATTATAATATCTTGAGATGTTTTGATTCTATCTTTTGACCAATTCATGTGCGTTTTTATTTTATATAATAATAATCACGTGAAATTCATTTTGTATAAAGTCTTTCTATTTTAATAAATCTTTTTACATTATGAATATACAACAATTTCTTTGTTTACAAGAGAGACAAATCAAAATGATGTCAAGTTTAGTAAAAAAAACATTTTTCGAAAATTCAATAGATTTTGTTCTCACCAGAGGTCGCCACTGTCAGGATGATCATTTTAGTAAACACATGTGCGCCTTTCAGTTTGTCCACTCTATTCACTAATGTCATCGGAAGAGTTATCTCACCCCCTTGACTTGCTCTACGTTCGTCACCAAGGGTCAGAAGATGAAGTTGATGGTGAGAAACACTATGAACACTCGGAGAAGTCGTTTCCAGACTTTGAAACTATCATCCACCAACTGAACCAAAAGTATAGTGAGTTGAGAGATGAAGTGACATTTGTGGTAGACAAGAAGCAAGTGAGCAGTGGAGTGTGGGATGCCCAACTCGAAATGGTACGCGTTGTGGAAGAGCGCAATCTGAAGCAGTACCCGTGTGATGGGAACAAGTGTTTACATCCTTACCAAGCATTGTTTTTGCTCGAATGCCGCATGTTGTCGGTTTCATACTGTGGTCTCTGTTTAAGTGTGCAAGACGCTTACCAATTGTTTCTAAGCACCGAGAATGACTTTTGTCGTTACAGAATTTTTTCCATTTTATCTCGAGCTGGTTATTATATTCACTTTTTTAAAAACATTCCTTTAAAATTTAGTCTAGAAAGGCCACAGTGTGAAGTCAATCATTCCATAAATTTGAAGCGTTCAAATGAAGAAACTTGTGGGGAATTTATGAACAAAAAATTGAATATGACCTTGAACAAGTCTAACCACAAAGTGGTTACCAGTACTAGATTTTTGGAGTTGCGTCATTTTCGAAAAATGACCAAAACTGATAAAACACTGGTGACTTATTGCAAACCGACCAAAGAAGATGAAAGAAGGTCTGTATTGTACTTTGTGCGTGACTCGGTGACACCAGTGACGATGAATCGACTGGTGTCGCCACTGCACAGTGGCACAACCCAACCTGTACTGCCACTCGGTTCTCTCCTCCAAACCGAACAACTCTTTCGTCTCATCCAGGATGCGGGTCCTCGAGAAAGCACTTATTGCCAGACTACAAGTGGTGGAGAGGAATTTTATTGTGATATCGACTTTGTAGCATTTGGCTCGAAACAACAAATGAAAAGTGGGCAAGGTCCACTGTTTGGCGTCAAGGTTGTCAGTGAGAATGACCCGGTGCCCTCGATGGACCATATTGACCAACTGAGCAGAACTTGTTCTTTTTCACTTTTCTTCGCACTGGTCACCAAATCGCTTGAGTTTAATTTTTATGGATTAGAGCGACTATCGATTGGCACTGAATATCCTCGTTTATGGGAAAAATATTATGCATCCAGACAGAAGTGACTTTGATAATTGGAATTAGTAAAGGTATTGCTGTTGTAACGAGCTTCTTGATTAATTGGCAAGTTTACCAACTGGTGCCGTGCTCCCTCTTGCCACAGTGCTTTGCCATAATTATTATACATGTTTGTATCAAATGGCGTTAAAGTGTTATATTCATTGCTATGATAATAAAACTTATTGTCATAAGAATTTTTGTATTCTTTATAATCGTGGCAAGCAATCAAACTGGGAGATAAATTATCGGAATATGGCATGCAGTAATGATCACACGATTCTGGTAATGCTTCATAGCTTGGCATTGTGTCAGATGGATACATTGCAGTATAACTAAAGGGATTGCTTTCTCTGCTAGGAGTTTGATTTAGCACATCAAATAAGCCTTTCAATGGGCCAAGGCCTAGATGGGGCATATATCTTCCTGTGCAATTCCAAGCACATTCAACCACACTTTGTTCAGATAGTTTTTTTGACTTGTTTGGAACAGGGGAGGTAAAAGAAGCAGTACATGTAAGAAGATCCATATCGTGGCTTTCAAACTCAAGAGCTTCTAACTCTTTTTTGATCACTTCTTGGTTGAGACATGGGTCAAATGATGACATTTTCGATTGCAGTGTGTGGCAATGTATGGCCTGTGACCTCCATGTTCGATTCGAGTTGGTTGGATTGCCCACCGATGGTTGGTTGAGACAGGGAGCTTGCATGGTGTTGGATTTGGAAAGGTAGGTATAATGAGTGGCCAAGTGAGATAGGCAATCGAATGGTGGCGAGCTGTGACTCCTCTGACGCGACACACAACACTCACAGTGGCGACATGGCCCGATTGGTGTGGGTGGTGCGTCACCCACTCGATCACTTGATACCACCCGTCTCAATCATTGCCAACGGTGAATCCTGTCTACTTGAGAAGTCATCCTCTTGGCTGCTAATGCCATGTCCTTTACGCCAATCGCACAACTACTTGTCTGGCGACACACTTGTCATCGATGCTCCTATTGTTAATTGTTCCACAACAACATTTGCTAATCTCCTCAAGTAAGATAAGTAGGTACCAATATCAATTTTATTCTGGCTACTGTAAGTTTTTAGATACTTATACCTAAAACTGCTGTGATAAGTAGGTATATTTTATTTAAAAATCTGATTTAATTAAATAGTTGTATTTGATGTGGCATTGTTTAATTGGTGATAATCTAATGCCAAAGTGTGTCGGAGGTTATATCGCAATCAGAATTTGTGCAATTATTAGTACCTAAAACATAGCAGATCATTGAGGACAAAGAGAGAGTTTGAAGTTGATGCGGTGTATGAAATCAAAGACAAGTTGTTGGAGGTAGATGCTCGTAGCCGCTAGTGCCATTGATGTTTTGTGTAGGCTGCATCCATCACCAAAGACTGTTTCACGTCGTTTGGCACGGGTGTTTGGTTTACCTCTGGTTTGGAGCCACTGCTCCACTTTCTCGAGGTCCACTTGGTAGCAGCCTTGCGGACTACTTTGCCATCCAAGGATTTTCATTAACCATGAGTAGTTGGTGCGAAACTCAGTGAAACCATTGTAGCCACAGAATGCAACTAAACATTGCTAGGTTAAATCGCAGCAACATTTTCAATGAAACTTACTGTTTTCCATGAAAAGATCTTGATCCTCTTGCTTGTAATGAGTTTGTTGAATTTCTAAGGTTTCTTGATAAATAGATTTACAGAATGAATCGATTTTTTGATCAACTATCTCTTTGTAGGTAGCAGAGATGCAATTCATCTAGTAAACAACTAATTTAATTTATAATCCATAATATACATCTGCATATATTCAGCATATATATATATATATATATATGTGGGATCTACCGTATTTTCAATAAGTCTCTTTAATGTTGAGAGTTTAAAGTTGAGTTGGAATTGAGTATGATTATATTAGATAATTGATTTTAGAACGTGGAGTAAACAATGGTTGATTAGAGGATTGATAAAGCCTCGTAG
>WURS02436864.1:0-15299 GCA_011762765.2 Rhinocypha anisoptera | reverse complement strand
TTTTCTTTTCTTTTTTCTCTCCTTTACATTTTTACCTCTTCCTTTCTCTCTCTCTCTCTCTCTCTCTCTCTCTCTCTCTCTCTCTCACTTTCTCCCTCTCGGTTGTCGATTTAGATATTTGGATGAAAAGCCGTTTGGTAGAGATTTAATCAGATTGAGTCTGCCTTTGGTTTGGGCATCGGTGTTGATAGTGCGAGTAGTGTGTAGATTGGAGCGGTGAGTGTGGATCATATGCACAGTGTGTGATTGGCTGGGCGAGTAGGGTGGGAGAGTAGTGCCCAGTGCCACTAATGACTGACCATTAGCGTGGTGGCGAGGCGCGAGTCACACTGTGCCACCGGCTGACTTCATCAATTCTCACTCGGAAAGCATTGTGCCACCGAGCCCATGCCAAACGAGCAGCAACACAACACACACAACACATCATAGTTGCTCGATCGGGCACGCGTGCTCGGCCACTGGTAGCTGGGACCCAATCGACCCATCTGGTCCGTCTGTTACGTAATGACCAAATTAACACCGGACGGCCCACACACACTCTGTCACCACGGGCGCCAACTGTCCCAATCTTATCTAGATTTCCATTTGTCTTCAAGAGGCTTCCCCAGCTTTTCCAGCTTGCAGAATGGACCTCGAGTAGAAACAATTTAGGGCTGAGAGTCGAAAGTCCAAGCTCTGATTACGTGATTGGACAACTTAATTCGCTAAGTTCTAAATTGAAAACTGTCGTGATTGAGATTCTCATGTGCCCTTAACTTTTGTTTGCTATGTGAAATAGGTATTGAGTATGTTATACCATGTAAGTGTAGAGAATTGCATCAAAATGGCCAAGGTTTCCAAGGTGGAGAAGAGAGATAGTAGAGAAGATGCCGATTGTGGTCGCTTCCTCTGTGCCTGAGTTATCACTGGTTCATCTCTCAAGGTTTCCTCTCTCTCTCTTTCTAAGTAGTATTGGATGAGTGAGAGATCCGTTTCTCGGATTCTCGTTGTTGGTCACTGAGGCGTGTGTGCGGTGTCGCCTTTGTGGTATCTCACTTGTCACATCTCTATCTAGTGTTCGCACTTGGCTGTCACCCTCGCGTCACCCGACACTTGCCTCGTCGTGTTTCCGATGGTCGTCACGGAAATCTTCTGCCCAAATAGAGAGTTGTGTTTGATTGTGCTAATTGGATGGTGTCACTGGGTCTCCAGTATCCGGCTTGTCAGGGTGATGTTTGGTCACTGCGCGCCTGTTGACTTAGATGCCTCCGGTGGGCGTGTTCCCCTTGTTTGTCTTGGGCTGGTGTCATCGTGTGCCGTGCACTCACCCATTGTTTTCTCTCATTTGGCAGCAAGCATCGTGCTGACACGATGACCGACCTTCTGTCGGCCTCGATGGCGCCCGGAAACACGATGGCATCGTACCTGACCTCTTTTCTCTCGGGCCAAAACTCGATGTCATCACTAAAGCAATTTCACTCGGCATCAGTGGCCACTCCACCTCCACCGCCCCAACCGGCGCCCATTCTGGCGCACGATCCCTACCAGCTGCCACTGTATCGGTACCTGAAGCAGCAGTTGCAACTGCCCGAGCGACTCGAACTTCACATCAGCACCGGACACGGTGATGGCATCACCGCCAACGATGCTAGCCATAAATCACCACCCGGTCTGGCGAATTCGACGAGCACCAGTGCAAACAGCAACATTTCCGGCCATCTCGACCACCAGCCTCGTCTCGGTATCTCTTTGTCCACCGATCTCTCACATTCCACCATCTTTGGGCCCTACACGGCCAAGATTGGCAAGTCGCGTCATCAGCTCTCCAACAGTGATCAGTGCTTCAAGGTGAGTTGCTACATTTTGAGATATTCCGGAAACGGATAAATATACAGAGACAGACATACAGGGAGACACCTGCTTAAAAGGCACCCAAAAAAGAAGTGTCACATATTTTAGTCATCGAGCCAAACATAGAAAGACACACACACACACACACACACACACTTCTAGTGCGATGTGATGGCGGTGTGCAGTGTGCAAGTGTGTGTTGTGTGTGTGTGTGGTGGGGAGAGAAGCCAAACAAGGCGAGCAAACATCGCGCCCGAGTGTGGCAGACTGCTTGCCAGCCGGCACACTTGAGGTGGAGACCCCACGCGAGTGCCTTATCAGTTGGGTACTTGTTCTACCAATGGTCTTGCTGGCTCACTCCACTTTGTGCTCAGTGCCGCACTCCAAAGGTCGAAGGGATCGACGTGCTTGACCGGTGGGTGCGGGAGGATCACATCTGTCTCAGGTCATCTCCAGCTGGTCGGTGGTCATCCATCTTCGGGTTGGTCATCTTCCACCCCTGGCGCATTGGGTCGCGATCACCAATCAATAACCAGCACAGCGTGACAAACACAGCCAACCAGTGCTGTCCACCACACTTGTGTCCTCTTTTTTCTTTCTCTCTCTCTCTCTCACTGAAGCCTCACCACCACTAGCACTGTACGGGAGTGGGCAAGCACAATCCATCTGGTTCCATGTTGCATCTTTCACTCACTAAAAAACAAAATACACAAACACACTCACCAAATCAGACAGACCAAAGTCCGACTCACTCGATGCGTGCTGTGTGGTTTTGATTCATTCTTTTTTGATTTATCGTGCATCAGGCGAATTTCTTTTTCCTCCTTTTCTCCTCCTCCTATTCTGATATGTTCCAAGGCTTCTCTCACAACCCGGCACGTGTTTTGGCAATCAATTTCCACTCTTCACATTTTGCGCTTGGATTAAGATTTCTTTCTGGTGGAATGGAGAGTAGCTGTAGTTTCTGGAGTAGCCAAAAAGTTTTTGGATCAGACAAAAAGAGTCTAATGAGCCTCAATCAAACCAATTGATCTAAGTTGAGATGAGGATTACTCAAGGGGAAAATAAGTCAAATCACTCTCAGCAATTGAATTTTGTTAGTACTGGGCACATTCCGGTAAATGTCGCGACAAAAGCAAAGTTCACCGTCAGTTTCAGTCAGTTTTTATCTTAATTATTTCTTGACCAAAGTCATAAATTAAAGATAATATATAGTTTTACAATATGTTTTACTAAATTTATTAACGTGTAATACTTGACAATCAAATAGACTCTTTACTATTATTTTATTATAGATTTTAATTAAAAATCTACCAAAAGTTGTGATTGTGGATGTCTTGTCAGTGTGTTCGTGTGTGTGTGGCGAGTTATGATCCAGTTGGCTGGTAATAATCCGTATGGTACCGACTAGTACTAATACCGATTATGATGCTGCGATAGTCTCTCTCTCTCTCTCTCTCTCTCTCTCTCTCGGACATATTTTACTAGTCTAACCAATTTTCCTCTCCCATTTATCGTGTTTAGGGAGAAGCTGTGCTGGTGTGTGTGTGTGTGTGTGTGTGGCGTCAGCTTGTGCCAATGTGCACTTTGGACAAACACGCGCAGAGTGAGATAGTGAGCCAAGCTCTCTATTGGTCTCTCCGTGTGTGTTCCTGGATCAACATCGATCATCGCAACAGCAGTAGATCGGATGGACCTTTGGTTGGTCATTGAGCTCGTTATACCATCACACACACACAATGGCACTAGTCTAATCTGATCTCAGCTTAACATGTCAACTATTTGTTTTATCTCTCTTTAAACAAAAAAATTTAAGACTAAATTTTCAAGTTTTAATTATACTTGAAACAAATCAAAAGTAATTAAAGCATTCTCAAAACTGCTAATTAAATTTTCGTAAAATTTTACTTTCTAGCATTAGAAAAATTAACTATAGGTTTTGAAAAATGATATTGTAGACTTTTCTTTTGGATTTCTGCAATTTTTAAAAAATAGCTAAATTGTCTTTTGGCGTATATCAGTGAGGCCTAACAAAAGACAAAAGAAGTCGTTAGAATTGTTTGAGTTGAAAATGGTTTTTGGTGGTAGTGTGGTGTGGGGGATACTTGCTCGAGGAGGCGATCTCTATGCACGCTACTCTGTGTGTACGACACAGATGGGTTCTATTCGTTTTTAATTTGAAACGATCCCGAACGCGACTCGGAACATAAATCCAAAAGGACATGAGAGTATGTGAGTGAGTGAATGAGTGAGAGAGAGAGAGAAAGAGAGATGTGAGAGATGGTGTCAGCTTGGTGGTGTACTCCTAGTGGCCTTGTGGTCTTGTCTCCGTGGCGCCTCTCTTAACTCGGCACGGTGTTCATAAATCACGCTGGTTGCTGTGTCTGTGCTGCACACTGTCAGGTGATCAGGTTGGAGGCTTCGCCATCACTGGCACTTACTAGTTAAGTGAGAGAGAGAGAGAGGCCGAGTTGGATTAGCGATAGCACTCTCGAGATGGTGTAGGCATAAATCGGATATTTCCTTGACGTGCCATACAGTGTGCCAGTGCCGCATCTCCACATTGAGCCATCTCCATTGGCTTTATAGAGCCACCGAGTGTCGGATGGCGCCCGATGCTGTGGCGATGGCTCCGAGCTCGGCTCTCCGGTGCCCTCTCTCTCTCTCTCTTTCTCTATCACATTGCTTTTCGTCTGTCAGGCAGCATCATGCGCTCCTCACTCGAACAGTGCAGTATACCATATAGAGCCACTATTTGGGCAAAGGCGCCTGTCATCGCTATCTGTGATGGCACACCATCACCAGTACCACACTGAACCTGACTGGTGTGTGTCACGCCCATCAATTCGGATTCAATTTCAGCCAGATTTCTACCGTTCGCGCAGTGTGCACTATTATTAGGCGCTAATTAAAGATCTCATGGTAGTGGTGGTTAAGGTGGCACAGGTTTGTTTGGAAACTCAACTTGTCTCCGATCTATGGTATCCAGGAAGCGGTGTGTGGCGCGCGCACGACTCGAGCTCGACTTTGATTGATTGCGAATGAGTGCTGCGATTGGCAGTGTGGCGAGAGTGTGAACCGAGAGAAAGTGAAACGGCATCGGTAGTAGTAGTGGTGGTGGTGTTGGATCGGTTGATTAAAATTTTAACACCTCTCAAGTTAGAAGCCTGTGGTGAGGTGGTGAGCCAACCAACCGATTGGATGATTGATCGATAGTAACGCTCTGTGATAGTCTACCACACTCACACTACAAACCAAAATCTGCTAATGAGTTCTGACCAGGTGACACATTGGTAGGGGGCCAAGAGAGAAAGAGGATAAGTGAGAAACGAAAAGATCAACTAATTAGGCGATATATGTCACTGTCGACGACCAGTGGTAATTAATAATTACTGTAAACCTTAAAACAAGGCATTTAGCACTACATACGTCAAACTAGAGTCATTTAAAATTTTTATTTACATATGTCTACTGACCTTGGCCGTTACTAGTTTACATTGAAGCGATATACTTCTAGAGTCTATTGGTGTCTGTCATTGTGCAAGTTAAGATATGATCAAAGAGTAGCAACTTCCTCTGGTAGGAGATCTCTTAAAGGCGATTGGGTTCTTGTGGACTGGATGTATCTCTTCGTTTGGTGCTTGTTGGTGAGATTAGTGCACACACATAGCGAGGTTGTGCAAACATGATGAGAGGGCGAAGAGAAGCCTCTCTAATGGCACTGCCATCCATCTGCTGTCTCCATTAGATTGCGAGCATTACATTGGCTCGCGACATGATCGACTGCGGCGACAGATGATAAAACCATCTCGCTCGCTTTCTCCTTCTCTCACTTTTAATGTTGATGACCTCACCATTGCCGAGTTGGTTCTGGTATCTGCGAACAGACCCGACCTCTGCCCGGTGGGGGGAGGTAGGTCGGTTTCCAAGCCATTAGCCACAAGCGAGAAGGGTCGTGGGTCGTGTCCCATCGTGTGAGGCAGAAAACCAAATCACACGCACCGACACACTCCAACACGTGTTACACATGCACACACCGAGAGCAGAACCAATCGAGAGCACCACTATCGCACTGGCAGTGTGATGAGGCGAAGAGTAGCACGTCACAGATGAGATGCTCACCAAGCATCGGGCGCGAGGCTTAACGAGATGGAAAGTGTGAAGTCGTAACCGTAAGCAACGCTCACGCCACTGCACGCTCGACACCCAACCATTTTTGGGCTCATTCATCGCCATTCTCTTCATTCACAGAATATTGAAATGATGACTGGAATGAGCAATATGGCTGGGTCAACATATCACCATAACCAAATAGATTCTACTTGGAACTCAATTGCTAGAATTGCTCAAATTATTCAAACTTATGATTTTACTTTTGTGTGATATAATTAAATCAGAAACTGAAAGAAAGATCAATATTTACTCGATACATATATCAGTTTGAAATTGAACCGGAATATTGATTGTGCAGTTGAACTCAATTTTGATTACATGACTTTTCTTGACCGAGTCGCACACACACGCACAATCTGGTGCCTGACCCAAGGTCATAGAGCAAGAGGGTTAACCAGCTGCTTCTCGCTAATCTCCCAAAACGCATCCATATTTTGGTGCCTCTGTATTGGTGTCAATTAATTACCAAATAGGCTCTGGTAGAGATTGTGTGATAATTAATCTTTATTATTTGAAAATTAATTTTGCACACACCAGCACAAATATCCAACGAGAAGATTAATGAACTTGTGAGAAGATGACTTCTGGGTGTTTGTTTTTATTATTTATATATAAATTTCGCGGAACCATCACACACTTCACTCTCTGCTAGGGTGTGAGATGACCGGCCATATTGGATCTCGATCGCTATCGCGAAGGTCACCCCCAAAGGTCACAGTGGGCGATCGATGGTGTCACGTGGCGTGACTCAACCACTTCTCCGACCATCAGAGAAGAAGCCGTACTAAAGAGCATCACACTTGCTTCTTGGAACATGAAAAATGAATTAACGCCATCGATCCGTTCCAAATGAGAAAGCACAACGGTGGTATTGCGCACATGGAGTGGCGCAATGTGTGTGTGTGTAGGTCTCACTAATTAACACCATCACCCGTCGTGAATGTGTCACTTTAGTTAATGGACATTGCGCCCTTATATGAAACACTAATTAATTTATTTAAGTTTTAAAATAATATAATCAGGACCAAATCAGAACCATGATCAAATGATATAAGTGATCTTTAAGATGATTTCAATTAAAATAAATAAATAAATAATTTATAATAATATAATAATAATAATTCCAAATGGGTTAAATATAAAACAATTGATTTATAGAGTAATAACTTTTAAAGATAATATTTTTCAATTACAGTTTCACCCCAGGAGCACGCATGGAAAATAGAAGAAAAAATCTGTTGCGCGCATGCGTTGCTCCTTGTGTTGTGCATGCTTTTAGCTGCTCTCCTGTGTGAAGTTCGGTTTGCGTGCTCCTGGGGTTTTACTGTAACTGATAAAGTGGTGACTGAAGTGTTTTGAATGACCGTCACCAGGTGGCGCGAGTGAGCTTGTAAACATATTCGTATCATCTGTGCGTGCGTGTCCGTGAATGTAACACCATTTAAATTTTGAACAGACAAAATTTTTCTAAAAAACTCCATTCTTTGTTTGTTATAACTGAAAAGAATGAATAATTGATATAGAATTAATAATGTTGTTATGTTGTAGGTGACTGATCGGAGTGGAACCTTCTCAGCGTGGGTGGAACTGCAAGACCGTTATGTGTACCAGTGGATCTCGTTGATTCGTCGGGTGCACCAGCACACCTCCTCCTCATCTTGTGGCAATAGCTTGAACGGCAACAGCAGTGACTCGGACTCGGACTCATCGCCCGTGGTAGACAAGTGTGGCTGTGGTGGCGAGACAAACGCTGTTCTCCTGCTCTTCTGTGGTCAGGTGAGTGTGTGTGCATTTGATGACTCGACCTATGTACTTCGGTTGGTCATGATTAGAGCAATGGCCAACGGGTGTCCCACTGTCTGCAGTGAAGAAGCCCGCAAGGTGTGAACTCGTGTGCTCCAGTTCCGCATGGACATCTTCATCAATCGAGTAGAGTGAGTGCGCGGTGGGATGTGCCCGATGGGACCTATCACCACCGCGATCGCTCCATCCATTGATGATGGATGGCACTCGGTTTGCCATCTCGGCATACACACAGAGGCAAACAGACTGACAAACATCCCAGATACACACACACCAAGAAGGGATTAGGACAAATTTGGTCATCGATCCGAACTGGCCATCGAGCAGCTGGCCATCGTAAGGCATCGGGGAGGAGGCAGGTCATCTGTGCGTGGTCAGCTCGATCTGATTAATTCCTCTCGGCTGAAATCGATCGGGGCAGACCTCCCGCTAGAGTGCAGTGAACACACTGATCAATCAGTGGTGCCACGGTGGTGACCATTGTCAGTCAGACTGGCACTCACACTGCTTTACAAGTCTATTACCACGATGTAGAAAGAGAACGAGATGGATCTCACTATGACGCGATGTTCGACTCGCCTCGCTTCTCGGGTTGGCTCAGGCCTACCACTCTATCTATTCGTAGCTAGACTGTGAAAGCACACAGGGTGCGCTTTACTAGATCACGCACCACGATAAGTCTTCACTGAGCACCGATTTGCATCACACAGCTCACATGCTCACTCTTACATCACCTCACACACACACACACACACATTTCAACTACAGGGGACTAATTTTTCTTCTATTTTTATTTTGATGGGCCAACCAAAATGAGCTACAATAACACGTTAAATCAACTTTCGATGATTAAATATGATGAAACAAGACATCATTATTGATCATCAAACAAACTTGTAGTTTCCAGTTATTATAATAAAATTGATACAAGTTAAACAACTTGGATTTGTATTTGGTTATAATTTAAAATAGTTAAACTTAAAATGTAATTTAAGTTAACATTGAAACATTGAATAGTGAGAAGAGGAGTTGCGTGAATTGAGTGATGTGCCCTGGAATGAATCGAACCGAAAGTGTGTGTGTATGGAACTGAGGCATGATCGTCATCGGGCGTAGTCGGTCGCTCTCCGGGCGTTCGATCTCTCGATAGCCGAGTGCAGTGTTAGAAGCGAGTGCGCCAGCTAGACCAGTCACTCTCACTGACCGAGTCTCTCTGATCTCGAGCTCAGCATCTCTGCTGCGCTCCCTCTCCACTGATGTCCATAATCAGAAGATGATGAAGCCATTGAATGGCTTCAATTCAATCGGTCATTTGTTAGCCGCTCCGAGTGCTTCTGCTGCAGAGATGGCCACTGCGCCGCGCTCGCACTCTTGGGTGGAGTAGGTCGCTCGGGTGGTGGTGCTGCTGCTGCTGCTGCCGATGCACACTGAACGGGATCTTTCGTCAAAAACGAGATCAGCCAGAAAGCGCGCTCAGAGAGAGAAAGAGAAGGAGAGGGAGCGCGAAGAGACCAATTAAACGAACGACGAGACACTAACGGGATCAGCACATAGACGGACCGATCATCGCCGGTGATGATCGCATACACGCGCGTTGGGTGGGTGTGGCTGACGCCCCTTACAACCGGAGAAAGAGAGAGAGAGAGAGATGCTCACCTGCTTAGCCTTCATTAGCTCTCCGTGGTGTGTGAGAGTTGTGAAATGTGTATCCCCAAAACGATTCTCGCAGATATTCACCAAGGCACTACTAAATTAACAACTCTCCTCTCTCTCTCTCTCTCTTTCTCCCCATTCACCCAAAACAAAGAGAGACGTCCTTTAGTGGTGGTATAAACGCGAATTTTATGGACTCGCGCGTCAGGCTCATCACTGCCGCTAGTCTTACAAGCGTGTAATTTGGCCACTTAGCTTCTCTCTCTCTCTCTCTCTCTCTCTCTCTCTCTCTCTTTACACACACACATGCATGCTCACTCACGGTATTTTTCGAGAGGAATCCCTCGAAACGTGCATCTTCTAATGTTATATTTTACAAATTTTATCTTTTTCGTTTTCTCTCCGTATTGCGCTCTGTATTCTTCTTCTTCTTCTTCTTCGTCAACGCCAAATATTGTTTGCTAATGGACGCTCGGACTTAAATCCCACACACATACACTTACACACAAATGCTTTAATTTTTTTTGTTTGAAAAAAGCAAGGAAGAAAAGTAAAACACGTGATTGAACTAGTGAAATGATAGTACACTGTGTGTGTGAGAGAGAGGTCAAAACAATGAAAGCACCAATTTTGATAAACACACACACACACACCGGCGGGCGATGGAGAGAGATGCGCAAAACTGATTTTTTTCTGATTAAAATATTTATGAGGTGGGATGACAAGCTGATTACATGCGATTTAAACCTATGACGGCGATGATGATGATGATGATATTGGTTACCTTAATTGATTGTGACGGATGCTAGCACTGTGTGTGCATGGGTGGGTGGAGTTGGGAGTTTGAATGGGGTAAAACTGGTAAAGCGATTGTGATGCTTGAGTTTGATTGGTATTATCGCTCGGACACACATGCACCGGTGTGTGTGTGTGTGTTGTTCTCGCGACGATATTCACGCTACAACCAAAGCGTGATTGCGTAATTGAGTTCAAAATGCTAGATCAATCACTGTCTGATGATGAGATGACCACGTGGAGTTCGGTGAACACACAGTGGCGGCTGCATCAAGCCGAATTGAAAGGGGAAAGTTAAGTCTAATCATCAAATTGAATTAGAGGTGAGTGATGGCCGTGCTCTCGGGTGACTCGGTGTGGTGTCTGCATTCGCTCGAGTAGTGGGTGCGGCGCAGAGGATGACCACCACTTTGCCACCACTGCTCTCAAGCATTGTCCCAGTCGAGCATGGTCAGTGGATTGAGCCGAGCCGATTGTGTAATGTCTAGTCGGAGTCGGGCAGTCAATCTGTCGGTCGGATGGCCCTCCGGATGACTCACGATGACTAAGCCGGGACTCCCACGCCTCCCCTCCTCTTTCAAGTCGATCGATTGCTGATCGAACTATGTCAATCTAATTAAAACCGGCTCGTTTCCCATTCAATTTGATGCATTTGTTTAATTGTGAGCTTCTTTAGCCTTATCGACTGGTGGGTCAACACTCTCGGAATGGCCAAACTTGGGAAGATAGTGAGAATGTGTGTGAGAGAGGGAGAAAGAGTAAGCTTGAAGCATCGATTGCGAGTGAGATGAATCAAGGCTCGATTCCGCCAGGTCGTCCACTAACTGCTCCAATTCGCATTGGGTGTGGCACTAACGCGCTCTCAGATTCCTCACTTGCACTTGATGGCTTGGCGTAACGGGAAGATGGCCTCCAAGTGATAGTGAAGGCCAATGAAGGCGCGATTCGGGCGCCACGGGAATTGTACCAACACTACTACGATCACATGCACACACACATTACCGGCGTGGCCAAGGTGATGACACGAGAGAACCATCATCGGGCACCAATCATCGTCTTGATGATTGGTGCAGAGCACACGCGTGTGCAACAGATACACCTGCGGCGACAATAGAGAGGCTCACAAGACAGAAGGGGCTGAGAGGGAGAGAAGGAGGAAAGCGAGACCTGACTGACTGACTGATTGACCGATCACCGATCGATTGATCGCTTGATCGCGCCATTGCAGCTAATAGATGCGCACACGAGCGCGCCCGCGCATCTGATCTACTTCGATAACTCTCGATCTAGTTGGAACATTGATGATGATCCAGTTTGAATGAGAACACTGGATGGCCACCGGCATCGAGTGCGACTTTCGGTGACAAGCGACGCATACTGAGACCGAGCCGATCTGCTCGCTTGCCAATTCGATTGGCCGCCGCCGAAGATGAGTCCGGTCGACACGGCTAATTGGCACTAACCGCAATCTGGTGACTCGCACTGATGCTCGCCGAGTGACCACTCAAACGCATTCAAACGATCCACTTTGACACTGAGATGAATTTGAAATATTTGTACTCGAAGCTAACCAATTTGTGTGCTAACTATTTTTACTTTCATCACGTTACCCAGTCAAACAAATTAAATGTTGAGTTCAACTCAATCGTCTACTCGACAACTCGATGACAGTTTAACAACTAAGACTTCCTTGCAGAATTTTAAATTAAATTTTTATTAGTAAACCCAAATTAAGCCTCGAGCATCAATTAATTAGTTTGTTGGACTAAATTAGAAAGGGATTTGAGACGCCTCCGCTCAAAAGATCAATGTGGTCTTCCTATTCTCTGATCGATAGAGCTGATCGAATCGATTGGCTTTGATGGTGCCCTCGCCGAGTTTTGTCTATCCGGTCATTCATCCATCGCGATCGCTTTCTGTCATCCGCATCTCTTCCTTGAGACTTAATTATAGCTTGGGAGGTTACGAGGCGTTGCGCGAGATTAGGTTGTTCTTGTTGTTTAGTGGATGTCGCTGTCGGGGAGTGCGGACAAGCCGCGGGCACTGCTCACTTTGACACCACCATCAATGCGGTTTCACTCGCCCAGTTCGATTGACCCGAGTGGCGTCTGCCGCACCTGGTCGCGCATGATTGGTCCCAGCTTGATTGTGCTCTGCTCAATTAACTGTTTCTATCTCACACTTTGTTCCTCTTGCTTCCCGGGTAGATCTACCTCGAGTTGACACGCGATGTGCCACGCGGAGCCGAACTGGTATTACATTCGAGCCAGGTTCTCCTGGTCCACGAGTCAGATCTCTGTCCAGACGCCACCGGATATCGCCATGGTAACGGTAAGTCTCTTCCCTCTCTTTCTCACCATCCCTACATTGACAGTCCTCAACTGGTGCGTTACGGAGGGGGGATGTCTTGTGCCACGTGCCTTACGCGTGCGTGCCTCTCACAACCCCTCGGTTGCGGTAACGGATGCCGTAGCGGTGACCACCAGAGAGTTTGCTGTGTCTGCCAGTTGGCGGAAACGAATAGTCTTAGTCACTGCGCTCTGCTCACTTGGCCGATGTTTTAATTAACATGCACCCCCGGGGCATCTGTCGGTCTGAAACGTATCCGCGCTGCAAGAGGACGGGGAGAGGAGAGTGGTCAGGTGGGTCAGGAGGACACCACACGGCATGCCATTCAGGTGTAAGAAGCGGGGGCGGCTTTGTGGGGCTGAGAGAGGGGGAGGAGGGGGGTTAGACCCATGGAGGGGGTTGTTGAGAATGGAGGGAGAGGTAGCCTCTTAGTGCAACCTCGTAACAGCGCTCTCCATCGGTAGATATTCGAAGCCCTCTGGTAATTCCTATGAACTATGCGAGTGAGATGTTGGCAGTTTGCTATATAAGTTGACCTTGATATTCGTAATTTTAACTAGAATGTTATTTTTTCTCATTTAAAATCTGGTTAATTACTTGCTCCTTATTTTTTCTCCGATTCTTTTCGTTTAATATTTCCTTTCGCTGCTACCCGTCTGGATTTACTCTCTGGTAATGTTCTTAGCAGCATTCGTTAACGTGTTCTTTGCCGCATACCTGTCTACACATGCATCCGATGCTCATGTCGTGCATTTTAAATGGCGTTTGTTTACATATTTCCTGACGCCTCAAATCCTATTCCCGGCATTCATTCAGTCATTTCCTACTCTAACTGCCGTATATTCCAAGCACATAAACCACGATTTCCGCGAGGTTTTTCTAATACCTCTGCTAAATCCTCATCAATCGTATCGCAGGGCCTCGATTTGTTTAGTCCCATATTCATTTTCAACCGCATCGATTCAAATCTTATTGTGCGAATCGATTTATCGAAAAATCGGATTCTCTATATCAAGTCGAATCGCATAATGTGAATCGGTTCGAATCGTAACTGAATCTAAATCGTAACTGAATCTAAATCGTAATTGAATCGGAATCGAATCGGAATCGGAACTGAATCGGAAAGGAAACAAATCGAATCAGAATTGGATCGCAATAATCGATTAAAAATAATCGGGAATCGTGTTAAAATAATCGATTTACGAGTGGATCGTATCGGAATCATCTCAACTTCACAGATGAAAAACCGCTAATATCATTCCTAAAATTTGTCCAAAATATTGCCTATATCACATACTACCGACCTATCTCTTTTCTCCCTATTCCTTCTCTCCTATTACTGAGAGGATTAAAACTGACTGTTTTTATCATTTTACATTTACAGTTCTGCATAACAATCAACACGATTTTCTTACTGGTCGTTCCTACCTGGCCAACCTTGTTGTTTTTAGCAAACTTTCTTCTGTTCAATAGCAAAAAAATGTACAAGCAGTTGCAATCTGTGCTGATTTTTCAAAAGTCTTTGACTTCCTCAACCAGAATCCTCACCTTAATAATCACTGCCAAGGGATTACCCAGGACGCTATCTTCATTGACATTTTGTCCAGAATTCTCAATAATACCTTCGGGTAAAACTATCTGGAGACACATCACCTTGCTCGCCCGTTACATCTGGAGTTCTCAAGAGTAGTGTCTAAGGACCTTATCTTTTTCTTCTCTATGTCGATAATCTTGCCTCCTTTATTCCTCCCTCCCAAGCCATTATCATACTGCATGTTCATGACTGTAAATTATTTAAATAAATTCATATCGTTTCGGACTGTCACAATCTTTAGTATGCTCTCCACGAAATTTCAGAATGTTGTAAAATTCATGGGAACACAATTTAATTCCAATTAAAAAAATGCACTACCATGTGTATCTCACTAAGGAAAGCCACAATTAATGACAACTACTATATTGTCTCATTACTTACTGCTCCCCTATACGGTCAGTGCTTTTGGAAAATACCCATAGAATGCCATAAAGTACTCACTTTCCATCCGTAAACTTTGAAACGAATTACTCCAATTTTTATTTATTTATTTATTTAATAATCCGAAATCAATGAAATGGGCCTTTACCTTGGATTTTTTAAAAATACAATAAAAAATAAATAATTAAAACAAAACAAGAATCACATTCAAAAAGCCCGCAAAAGAAAAATACATCGCAACTGATAACGTTTTTACGATTGCCATGTCGAACGAAATTCATGTACGGTATTCTTAATTTCATTTCCGACTGCCCCCGAACGTCTTTCTCGCATAAATTTCAGAGTACCCTCTCGACCCACACCGTGAGACCAATGAATTGGTGCACATAATTAATCCCAGTTTATTCCTGACTGAACGTTCACTTTTCTTCCGCCACTCCTCTATACGTATACTGAATTCGGTTCCTGACAAGGTTGACCCGTTTTTACTTTCCTCTAAAACATTCACCAAACTTCTTTCTCATATCTCTCCACTAATAACTAACCGTCTTATGATATTTGCAAATTTTATTGAGATTTTTTTATGGGTTAATATTATCCTTGTATATATTTGAATGTATATGTTATTAATTATGTAAATAAATAATAAATAAATAAATAAATAAATAAATAAATAAATAAATAAATAAATAAATAAATAAATAAATAAATAAATAAATAA
>WURS02436854.1:0-15300 GCA_011762765.2 Rhinocypha anisoptera | reverse complement strand
TTTCCCCCCCACCTCACAGACCATTACCCCCTACCCTCACCACTTCCCCTGCTGCACTTCACCCCTCCCTCTGCACAACCAAGTTTCCTCCAATGCCTCCCCCTACCCTAACAGTTGACTATATATTAGCTGCAATTTTCTTGTTAATTTTGTCCTGATGATGTTACAGGAACATGAAACATGCCGACCCATTAAATAAGTTTATATTTGTGGATTTGCAAAGTTTTTCTTTTACATAACCTTCACAGTCATATATTTATTTTTAATATCCTATCATATGATTAGGAAGATTTTAAAAATACATGGTTTACCAAAATGAATGTAATTTTCAGGGATTAAAATCAAGAAAAAATTGTTAATGGGCCATATCTTACATTAATAACAGTATAATGTATGAAATGTATAGTATCCATATTTTCACATTCTAAAAATTAATACTCACAGTGAGTCCCACATCCAAGAAAATAAAATCATAGTGGTACTTGAGATAAGAGAACTTCCATGACAGGACTGGTAAATGCTCATATCTCAAATCAATGTTTCCCATGGAAATTAATTTAAATGTAATTAATCCATGCCATCCCCCATAAAACATTCCATTTGTTTTGTTAAATGTTTTAACATAAGAGAAGTATACATATTTATAATAAACAAATATTGTATAAACAAATTAAAACCTAATAAAATATGATTTAAAGAAATTAACAATCTGGCAAAGGGAATTAGCATATGGCATATTAATTTTTTCTTTCCCCTTACTTTTGCTTAACTTTATTTTCTTTTTCAATACTTCTTTCCTTGGCATGCTTTCATCACTCATCAACAAGGCTTTTCAATAGAAACCTGTCCATTTAAGCTTTATTTCTTTTTCCCTTTTAGATTTCTGAAATGAGTTAGGCAAGTGTCATTAAATAGCAGCTCTGCACGACCAGTTGCAACCATTTCAGGGTTTCTTTTCAACAAAGTCCAAAACTCAACCACTTTGACCCACTTCACAAAAAACTTACTGGGGACCCACATCTTTGGGTTTGTCCTCCACATAACCTGTAGTTTTTCTTTTAAAACCTTAAGTGTCTTGAAGGCTTTGGGATTTTCTGAGTGGTAGTTCTTGAGCTCTAGTTTCTGAGTGGTACAGAGCAGCAGTTTGACCTAATAGTTGCCAATCACAATTATACACAGCGCAAAAGTCAACCTATCCTTCATGCCTTGTGACCTGGCATCTTTTCTTCTGCCGTTATGTAAGTTTTGCTTGGCATTTTCTTCCAGAAGAGCCCTGTCTCGTCAAAGTTGAACACTTATTGGGGGAAGGTTTTCATCGATTCAGCAAAGGTTTTTACAAATTCATCAACTACCTTAGAATCAGAGCTCGCTGCCTGACAATGGAGTGAATGGCGGCCCCTTTTCATAAATTTTCTATCCAACTCTGACTGGCTTTTAACTCGTCCTGTGCTGAAGTACCTTGGCTATGCTGCAGCAATTCTGCATAAATGACTCGTGTCTTCTCGTAAATTAGTCTCTGTCACAGTGTCTCCAGCAAGCTGCTTCTCAGTCAACTACAAAAACAGCAGGTTCTCCATCTTTACATTGACAGAGTTGCGTCACTTTGAAATAATATTAGCACCTTTGGTTGGAATTATCCTTTATCAAGTTCTTCTGCTTCATGATAGAAGAATAAGAAGATAGAAGAAGATTAAGATCATAGAAGTTGTGAGACTGTACTGCACTGCCAAGTCTTATGCCTTGCCCACGTTAGTCTATTATCTCAAGCTTTAATTCGATAATACATATCACCTTTTTCCTTTTCTCCCTAATGTTCTTTACACTCACCTCCTTAGGACTCATAGTTATAAGAAAACATAAAAGCAAAGTAACTGTATGCACCAAAAAAAACACATGGCAAATTTAAAATAAAATGGCAGAAATGCTTCTATAGCAAGGTAAACATTAATTGAACATGCAAGCTTTGCAAATCTGAGTGGGGGCTCACTATGCCAACTGGCTGTGATGACACTGAGGCTGGCTCGTATCTCAAATTTTGACACATAACTCGAGACCCTAGTGATGGCTCATATCTCAAAGAATTCCTGTCTAGGCACTTGTATCTCAAGCCGTTTGCCAGAAATTTTTGCTTAGAATTATTTCATATTCATCTTATAACACTTTTACAATTTGAAAAATGGTATACTTGACATGGTGATATATATAAATTTATTCTTTTTAAAACTGCACATTTAAAATTTCTTTACTCAACCTAAAACAACAAAAGAAAATAATGTCCAAAAATGTTTCCTTTCACATAATTCATGCTTTCATCTTGAAACGCACAATTACAAAAATGTTACAACTTAAATAAATACAGTAATATAATATATTTCACACATTCAAATTAACTGAGTTACCTCAATTAACAATTCAGGGTCGAATTCATCTCCCTGTTCCCATGTGGTTTTCCTGGGAAGATTTGGCTTAAAAAAAATTTCCCATCTCAGGTTTATCACATATTCTGGAGGCATCTCCTGAATTTGAAATCATGGTCTCTCTGCAGTAGATGAGTACTTTTAACCACTAATATGCCATACCCTCACAATTTTCAAATTTTTTTAGTACTCATAAAAGAAAAAATGTACATCCATTTGCTTGTAAGAGGGGTAAATATATATAAAAATGATGCATTGTGTTATGGATAACAGACTGATAAAAAGGTAAAATTTTGGTCCCAAATGGAACTTGATCCTATACTTTCTTTAGATTACTATCTTCAATTTCACATAAAAGCTTTTAATAAACTCAAAGTTTGCAAATGCATGAAATAATGAATGGGCACGAATGCTCATTCATTCACTATGTCTAAGCACAAAATAATTGATTGGGACAACTGACAAACAATCAAGTTCCAAGTTAAGTATGCCAGTAAAGGCCTTAAATATTCTCTTATTTTCAATTCCCAGTCATCCTACACAGATCTTCTCTCGTAATGCATCAATCGCACCCTTTTCCATGATTTTCCTTTCAGATGCATATGCTTATATGTAACCACTGATAGTCAACTAAAAAAAATTATCATTTTTAACATGCAGCAATACCAATGACAGTGTATAAATAGTTTCAACCTCACGATTCCTCTGAATCAGACCCTGACAGAATGACAATCTCCGTGCGGCCACCTTTCTTAGCATTTCCTGAGACACTTTTGGAGAGAGCTTTAGGATTATTCCAAAAGGAGCATGAAGCAGCTGATTTCATTTGCTCTGACTCTTCACCTGACCCGATTTTTGCTTTACCTAAATTCACTGGTGATTTCTCTTGAGTTTTAGCACTTAAAGCAATGTAGTCAGGTGGATTGTCAGAATCACTATTGTCACCAAGTTTCATTTTCTTTTCTTTTCCATCATAGGTTCCATTTGAACTGCACTCTCTCTTGATAGCAAGTGACTTATGTGTTTTAGATTCATCCTCAGCTGAAATGAAGGAAATAGTTATTGATTAAAGCTAAAAAAATTATACAACATAAAAGTAAGGGGTGGTTATTAACATAGCACTTGGCTCCAATACATTTTATTCATAGAATGTTGATGCATATGAAACTTTCATTAGGAATGAGTTCTGGAAAACTAAATGTTCATATTTGGAAGAAGATTGTAAACAAGAAAATTTAAAAAGATAGAATTAGTTTATAAATGTAATAACTAACAACTTATATTACATTATTAATAATTATTTATACTCTAGAGTCAGGGTACTTAACAATATCAATGACATCCATGGTTAGAATAAAAGATGTTTCATACTCTTCCACAGCTATATTCGTATTTGATCGTACAACATGTTTCACTGTTTTACAGCATCATCAGGTACATTCATAACTTCCATGAGGTGAAGCCTGATATTATCAATTTTATATTAATGACAGACTAAAAGACACTGTGTTTACAGAACATCTATGAAGAGAAGGGAATTGATCAAAAATACTTTAAATAAAGACAAAGTAAGGAATATTGAAAACTTTAATGAGTTTAGCATTGTATGTTTCTTAAACTTGTTCCTTGAGAAAAGAAAACAAGAATATGCTGAAGGCATTAAGATGTGGGTGAAAATAATGAATAGGGTAGACTGGTTGGAGAAGAAGAAAAATAATAAGGTATAACAAAAGGAAGTTGTGGGATAAATTCAAAGAAAGTAATAAAAGGAGTTGGAAGGAATCCTAAAATGTAATGGAACCTGTTATAACACACCTCACTTTACCGTGGTTCCAGATATACTGCAAGTAACACCATGTCTCCCAAAATGATTACATCAACGATTTTCTTTGTTAGTATGTAATAGGTAACTTGTAGTGAATTTTATCTCGACTTGCCTAGTGTAACGTCTCAATGGCATTACCACAAGCAATCATATCAAAGCATTTAAATCGTAAAACATCGATTTCGATTGGATTCTGCAAGTAAATTAGTTATAAAATTTAGTTTTACAGGATTTTTATTGTTTCCCAAGCAGTTTCCCAGAATAAATCCCCGGGTTTCCATTAAAGTGGATGTAAAAGCAATCCCCTTAGACCTATAGGATTTGAATGTACTACATAAGCTTTGAGAATGATTTGGTGTAACGCAAAGCAAAAAATTTCTAGGGTTGATACGAAATGTTTCTGCAATTGGTAGACCAGGTAGCTAAGAATAATTTCTTTAGTATTGTTAATTATAACATTTTAGGCTTTAGGATATAAAAATTTGTAACCCTAGTCAGTTTATGTAAAACATATTAGTTTATGAAAACATTTTTAATTATAAAGTTTATTACATAACGTAGTACATATGTAAGAAATGTCTCACTGGTAGTTGGCTGACTAATAAACCCTATAAGTGACTACTTCCTTATTCTCCAAATCCATTCATAAGAAATTAATAAATATGCTAGAAAAACAACAATGAGCATTGAAAGCTGACATTGAAGAGAAATTACTCCATGATAAGATAAGCAGCTGGCCAAGTAATATATATTGTTTATTAAAATTAAGTTTCCAATTAAATATAACAGGATCAGCTATTCATTGATACACCATTGATTAAATAGGAGTTTGAACATTTGTGGTTCACATTAAGTTAAAGTTTCCATCTATGCCTATGTTTAACTTTTAATAGTTTTTATCACTCCACACAAAATGTGTCAAAATGCTCGTGATCTACCATAATAAGTGTTCTGCCTGGACAAAGGACTTAAATGTGGATAAAGATATAGCTTTTGATTGTTATAAACTGGCACTATATATATTTCATGCTTATTGTGCACGGGAAGATTTAAGATCCACCATTTCATCCCTGCCCAGCATGGAATGGAAGCCTGAACATGGTGAGAAAATATATGAAGCCTCGAATACCTGCCTGTGCTCATCATGTTCGGGCTTCCAAACAAAATTACTGGTCTTGAAAAAACTTCGAGTTACTTGATGAAGTAAATATTAAAATGTTGGCTGCTCAAGAAAGTAAACAAACTACAGTAAAATTAGAGGCAGCAGGAAGTTTATGAGCAGCAAAGAAAAAGGAAGAAAGATAATTCTTTATGATCTAGTTGAATCCACTGCTGTATCTTCAGTCAGGCAACTGAGGATTGTGAACTGGTGAAATCACTGTTGTCATACCTGGGTGATATATCATTAAACAACATTCGAGTGCTTAGGTCAGTGAAAGCATGGAACACCTATAACCATCCATTGAAATTTATCCTCAAAATCCACAAGATGCTAAGTCGGTCTTAGTGAAGACAAATTTTGAAACGTTTAGCAATACAAAAGATATGTTAAACCAGGATCATATAGCACAGAAAAATAAATTTTTCAAAAATTTGCAATAAACATTATAGGGATTGGTTGTGGTGAAACTAATTTGATACTCAAATACTTCAATGCAACAACAAAAATTTTGGAATAAAAAAATTTGTCAAAACTAGTATAAAATCATATCATTTTTCTTAACTTAAAAAAAGAATGAATCGTATGTGCTATGCTAAATGAGTCCTGTGTTGTGGTTCCCTGTGTTTGACTGAAAATGGGCTGAAAGGAGATATTCTAAATCAAAATTGTCTGTTACTAATTATGAAGTATTGTAATGTGATAGAAATCATGTAAATAGTTAACAATGGCGGTGGTGGGTTATTAACTGCTATAAGAAGTGTTTTTCATGCTCAACGACTACATATGAAAAATGGCCAGGTGGAACACTTATTTGTGCATTTGTGGGTAACTTTCAATAAATAATATAACTCCTGTAGAAATAACAAATAGTATATTATTTTTCCCATTATTTACCCCAAAATTTACAAAACCCAATTATCAGGAAAATGAATTCTCTTCATAAACTTTCCAGACTGCTATGTGCAGCTTTTAAGTGACTATAATATATCTAATACATATATTTGTTGGGATCGTAATTCTGGCACTCAATGTGATTTTCATGGCCATAGGTTTAAATCTGTGGTTGAGATTATAGAATTTATGGGATTCAGATAATTTAATTTGAAAAAAAATGAAAACCCTTGATTTGGTCCTTTCAAACTTAACATATGTGTGATGAAATCTACCTTGACACCTGTACCAAATGGTGTTCATCACTCCCCTGTGGAGTTATATGTGCCAGTTAAGAATTGTGATAATAATTTACATTATTCAAGTATTGTAAATGATTTTGCTAAAGCCAACTATAATGTCATAAATAATTATCTCTTGGAGTTTTTTTTCCAGTTCTATAAAGGTCTTTTCAGATTTATTCCTTATGATAGAAATTGTACTTCCTATTTTATTTTGCGATATGTAATCCTTTAACCTTCCTTTACAGTCCACCCATCTCTCCATGCCTTTGTAAGTTTTCCTTTCATTAAATTTCCTTTCTTTGTAAGTTTTCCTTTCATTTCCAGCTTTTTCCATGGTGCCTCCTTACTTGCCTTAATTTATAATTTGCCTCCCTGAACTATAACCATCAGTCCTCAACTTTTTTCCCCTTCCTTCTCTTTCAGCCATCCTCCTAATACGTAATATTTCCCATGATATATGGCTTTGATTCACTTCTGTCCTACTAATCCTTTTTCTCTTTATTTTTCATCAACAATTGTTGAAATTCTTCATTAACAGCTCTCATTACACCAACTGAAGAACTTTCCCACCTTTGTTCAAATGTTCAACCCATCTCTTGTCTGGAGAACTGTACCTTAGAAAAATGAAACTGTACCTCTATAGGAACAAATGAGAAGTTTGTTTTTTGCAAGATATCAGCAGACCAAGATTCACGGGGGTTCAGAATTCAAAGACATAAGAGCAGAACATCAATGGCTTGCATTTATTGTAATGTCTGTATTTTTTCTTATTTTCTACAGTTTATAGAAAATTATATACATACCTACAAAATAATGAAAAGCACCAGTAACTACATTTTGTTTTGTTGAATTTCTTTGACGAGATCCATGTGCCCAAGTTTTGACCTGAGCTCTTTTCACCCAAGTAGGTCGTGTTTGTCTGTCATTCATTGAAAAATGAAGGTATACTACTAGTCCTGTTTCATTTTGATTCCTCTTTTCAATGACGCTGAACATATTTTAGAAAGCAATCACACCAGACATTACTTTAGAGCTAAATTGGGCACTCGCGAAAACTTGTATTTTTCTCCTTCATATGGCCGTGCCAAGCCTGCACGTTCCAGCACACACTTCAAGAACACATGCCGGGAACGTTGTGACTTCATTTGCCACAACCTTGGAGCAGATGCTCTGGGTGCACGTTCTTTTCCTCGTAACAGGTGCATCTGCTCCAATCATGCACGAAGGAGTGTACGTCTAAAGGGGCCTAATGAGTTGCCACTGGCAGGTGAGATAATTAGCCAGAAATGTTATGAAGAATCCGATCAATCAGAGAGGAGCAACTCCTTGAAGATGCCAGGTGTAATACTGGCGAAACTGTCATTGTCAAGAAACCACACACATGGTGAAATACCCAACCAACCATATGCTATTAAAAAGCAGTAAATGTTAAATAGATAAGGGTATTTGGTAAATTAATAAGAGTCCCCAGGGTTGGTGTCTATAGTTTAAATACCTACTTCAAGAAGAACATAAATAAAAAAAAGGCATTCATCTAAAGCATCATTTTTTTTACCTACATGAGGTACTGATGCAAATTATATCCTCTGGATTGTCTTCTACCTCCTCCTCCTCCTCTTCATCATCTCCACTAGGTGCAGAGTCCTCATCATCTGTATTCAACATTACCTCCTTTGGTTCATGCTTCCCATCAACTTGCTTCACCACAAAATTATCAATGACCTGAAAGGATAGAATGCAGAGATAAATGGTATGTATGGTTGTAAAATCTGGTTAATAGCTATTGTGAGAGGAATTCCAATTAATGTTAGTTATGAAGTCCAAGATTAATCCTGTCTCTAAAATAGTGATTTGCCTTTGAGTATCCAAATCACTCAAATTTCATCTAGTGAATTTTGACATAACCTAGAAAAGTTTAAGAAAAGATGAAAAGAAAAATAATTTTTATTCACAAATACTAGCTGCAAAAGTTTAGATGGAGAGATCCAAAATCATAATTGAATGAATAAATAATTAAAATACTTAATTTTCTGGAACCATAGAAACTTACATAATCAATGAGGCAGTGACCAAATATGCTGACAACTAGGAGTTCGAGTCCAATTCATGGTATATTATGGCATCAAGGTTTTCCAAAGTTAGTAACCAGAATGAGCATATTACAACCACTAAATTTCACTGATGAAAGAGGCCTATTTGTTACTTTATTGTTTTGTTGCTTTGAGTTGTAATTTATCACAAATAAAACCTAGGGGCACTATTTAACAAAAATGTATTCATGCATCCATATTACTGTAAAGTCGCTTGGGTGGGATGGAACTGAACCTGAGCTCATTGTTAAAGATTGGGTCAGATTTATGGAGACGGGAGAAGGAACCATTGGTGCAACAGTAGTAATGGGAAAAATAGAACACAACTAAGAATTTTTGTTTGCTCAGTAGGTTTGGAGAATGCTAGATAACAACAGCCACTGAAAACATACAAGGAAGAGTGAATAAAAAGAGAATCAAAAAGTCAAATCAGAATAAAATCAAAAAGAATGGAGAGGATGATTAAAAAGATTGCAGGTCAAAGTAAAAGAAGTATGAAGGCTGAGGAAAGGAAGGAAGCATGCTGGAAAGAGCAGTTTGAATGCAGAGAAAAATTTAGAGACAGGGAGAGATGAGTGCACTGATGGCAATCTAAACCATAGTCAAGAATAGAACAAGAAATATGATCCTTAATATTAGATATACATTCTAAATAGGCTTAAATAGAACTAGAAAAAAATTAAAGGTTAATAGGAAATAATATATAAGGGAGACTATGATAAAGAGAATAGGCCTGTACTTTTAGATTTAGAAAAGGAATATGAAGGAGATGAAGATAATTTATACCCAAATACACAGAATGACATGAAAAAAAATAAACGAAGCAATATGATGGTAACCAAGGCAGTTGGAGGAGAAAACGTGCTCTCAGAATTACTTAAAGATTTAGTAAGTGAAGAAAAGAAGTGCTTTCAGATATTCATTCTAAGAATTATTTACGTCAATATTAATTACAATTCTAACTAAAGAATAGTCAGCTGTATGTGAGGATTATGGGGCAGTTAGTTTGATTTCATATTCAGAAATTTTAGTTTTAACCCTCTGCACTCCTTATATGAATACTGACCTAACCTCCACAGCTCCATTTAAATTTACTCTGAAAAGTGTTGTTTTGATTCAAAACTCTTTTATCTTCTCAGATAACTTTATTTGTGACAAACTTCAAGGGAAACTACAGTAGAAGTCTGCTATAACGAGAGCTTATAAATGACGAAAAATCTCTCGTTATAATGCACACTTGTTACAGCCGACAGTCATTTAAATTCAACTCTTTTGGCATTTATAATGGCACCAAAAGTGGGAGAAAATGAGCCATGAAATAGTTGTATCAATCCATCCGCAAATGCATTGAAGATAGATCGTTTTATTAAAAAGATTTTAAAATACTGTCACCAAAAGTCATGCACTCGTAACTAATGTACGTCACGCATTAGTATTATTTTTGACTACGTTTCGTGAACAATCATAAGGTATGGCCTGCAGTTAAGAATTATGATTCCATAAATAAGAGGAGGGTCGAGAGATTGGCCATTCTGCTAAGGTCAACACAGACAAATGGGCTTTTCCTGTATTGTCTACAAGTCTAGCTCACAGCTCCATATGTCCTTTTATTCTAATCGGCTATAAGGACAAAAAAGCATCAGAAAATGACAGACTGTTGCACAGATACCAAGATAAGTTGTTCAGTCACTCCCCAGGAAAGTCTGTGGCATAAAACCACAAAGTTTTCTCTCGTAAAGTCTTCATTACAATGTAGATTTGCGAGGCATGACAATGTAATGCATGTTTTAATCCTAAGATGTATGCCACCTGAGTGGCAACCACGGCGAAATCTACTCGCTATAGGAATAGTATCGATATGACCACTCGTAATAACAGGAGGAACTCCCTATGTTTTAACACGTAGACCAACCAAAGCAAAACGATCACTCGCTATAGAGATACTCTCATTATAAGACATACTCGCTATAGCAGAGTACTACTGTATTAGGAACTAAAAATATGATTCACAGTAGTAATTTTGCAATTAAATCATGAAATATATTGATTGTATTTAATTTTTAAACATTTTTTTGGAATAAAGGCAGGCTTTGTTGGACACATTAAAAAAATAGTTTCTCTCCTACCGGCTGGTCAACACACTACAATTCTAGTGTTTATTGTCTTCCAATTTTTTTAATTGGGTGAAAGATGAAAGGAAATTGGACATAGCAGCAGGAACCTTAGAGCAGGAATATACCGGAAAAATAAAATATGAAAAGAAGACAATTCATGACAGGAATATTAATTCAAGTCATAAATACAAAGGTATGGAGCAAAATAATATATGGTTCAGAAACTTGGTATTTGAGAAAGTAATGGTGAATTGATATCAAAGCCTTTCAAGATATTGGTGTGTGGCAAAGGATGGAAGAAGTGGAGCTGACAAAGAAAATCAAATAAGTGTTAGGGATGATAGGACAAAAATGTTAGATGTAAAGGGAAAACATTAGAGGACAGGTGAAGTGAATAAAAGGGATGCGTAGAAAAAAATTTTAGATGCATGACAAGAGGGTACACTTTTGAGTAAGCAAGGCAGATGTAGGAAAAAAGGTTTTAGATGGAATGGCACAAGGTAGGAGGTACGCATGGATGAAGAGGAATCTATTGTGGTTTAGGTACCTTTGTTATTAGTTCATCAAAAACCTACCTTTATGAGCTAAATTCATTAACCAATTGGGAAAATCAAATTTTCAATGAAATCAGATCAATGACCATGCTTTCGCTGCAAGGAAATTTTTTATAAACTAAGTGCCTCTTTTTCTCTTCAGTTATTCTGACACTGATTCTAAAATTGAACACTCAGCCAACACTTACCTCTGTTAACTTTTTCTTGAAATTTTGCCTGTTATCTAACAAGGCCTTGGCAAGATCTTCATTTTGATCAGCAGGATCAGATATATCTACAGAGGTATCAGAAGTGGATGGAAGGTAAGTCGCACAGCAATTCCAAAAGTCGAATACACGAATTTTCTGGAGCTGGCTACCCAAATCCTTGAAGGCACCGGTGGCTGTTGAAAGTTGTAAAATGAGGGAAAATATTAACACTCTTTAAAATCTGGGATGCTTTAACTATGATGCATGAATATACTCATAATATAAAATGCTCATGAATCATAACAATAATATTTCAAATTAGATCTAAACACTTAAAATGTGCATGCAACTCCTTTTAGAATATGTTTACAATTAGAGAAAATTATTTACTTAAGAACAACATCATTAAGGTTGCTTACCTATTGACCTAATTTCATCCGGAAGAAAATTCGACGCTTTATCCTTATTCAGGGTTGAATCACATATTGTATAAATATCTACAAAATCTGGAAAGCATTTAGTTCTATTGATGTGTTTTTCGATTGCATAATTTAGTTCAGGATATTTGGTGCCTGTAATTAAATTTCATAATAATTATACAGATATTGAACTTCATCATTATGTAAGTGCAGTGAGATGCAAACCTGAGAAAGTTATTTTCCTGTATTTTAGTTTCTTCACTTCATCCTTTCGTCCCCTGACTTCTTGCCACTTTTCCCATATTTTAAAAAGCCTCTTTTTGTACCTGTAAAAACAAGTTATATATACAGATTAGGACATGATAGCCCAGTTGGTACAATGTAAGCAGGGATATGCTCCACACTACACAAACACAGCAGAAACTACAAAATTACTCCCATTCACCCCTCCTTGGCCTACCACTCTTCCACACCAATTATGAATATAGTATACTTAGTTCCCCAAATATGGTTTTTTTCAACATCGAATGTTTAAAATCAAAATCTCAACTTTCTTTAATAAAAAAGTAGGAAGTTATGACACCTTAATAACGACTATGATTTTACTCTTTAAATCGCATCATAAAGTCACAGTCTAACTATTCTCAAATACCATAGATATACACCATCTCGAATGGAACATGTTGAATTATGAATCGAAGTATATCACTATTGGAAGATTAAACAAAATAAATAAATAAATATATACACACACACTATGGTTTAAGATGGGTAAAGTAATGCAATACATTTACACTGAACCGAATCACTAAAGTTTATATCACAATAAAATTTGCATACTTAGATGAACCTTCGGCAGCTTATGGCCACTTATCCTGATTTCTAAGTTCAAATTTCCTGCAAAGAAGGCCGAAGTCACATGGTTACCTATTTCCTAAATCTTCTAAAGAAATTTATAATTGGCTTGTTCCTAATGAATCACTTATTGGGTCTACAACTTACAAGATGGCATTTACCATGAATAATAAAACAAAAAGTTTTAGCCAAATTATGCTATTGAGAGGTAAAAATAGTATTATAAATGAAGCACAGGGCCAATGGTTTATTAAGTTAGACAGGATTTTTTATAAAATTGTTTGTTAATATGTCTTCAACAATGCATTTACATAGAAAGTTGGCCAGAACCATAGCGATCTTTTGTTATAGGGAAATTTCATTAGAGAGAGGTACATAACGAATAGGTTTTACTGTATTTAAGCTCCTTCGAACTGCTGGTACTGGAAGCTGCCTTTCAAAATAAGGTGGTATTCCCTAAAAATAAAGTTTGTGAACTACAGATTTTACTGTAGTGATTATTCAATAATAATTTCTCTCACATCTTGAAAATATGTACACTATTGTTTATTTAAATAACTACTTTAGTCACTTGGACATCTTCATAATGCTTATGTAGGCTCTTGAGAAATGAGCAATGAAAGATTTCAATTGCATCTTACATTTGTCTGAGAAGGGCTGTCTCAAACCTATCTTAACAATAAGTATGCCAACTTTTCTTGACAAGCACTCCCATGCCAATAAAGTGAGTTTCACATAGTTGGCCCACACACCAAGCACAAATAATGAATTGCAATTGATTGTACTTGTTATGAAACACCTAAACAACCCATGATTTGGCATGTATTACAAGCTAAAATTAATATCAGGAGTGTACAATAAAAACTTTTGACCCCTTACAACTTTCCTTGATAGTTGTTATAAGAAAACTATTATTAGTGGTGTAATCAAATCAAAACACAAACACTACATAAAATTCAGAATATTTTTGTTATACAATACAATTGGGACTATGAAATTTTTAAAAGTAAAATCATCTTAGGTAAGTGTAAAAAGAGTGGTATGTATATATTGAATTTCATGACCTGACGATGTCACCAAGTGAACGAAACCGGTCGTAGTAAAGTGTTATTTGTGGAATTGCAGTTTCCTTTATCCTATACATCATGAAGGAGTTCCACATAGTAGAGCCAAGTATGATTTCCTATGCAATACATATGTTCTGTAGAATTATTTGAGTCCTTTTCAGATGGCTGTTGACCAGCTGCGTGTGGATCCCATTATCCAGGGTTGTCTTGAGTGCGAGAGTATCAAACTGCCTTTCACCCAAGAGAGAAAATGGGGAATCCCAGAGGCAACGATCAGTGCACTCAGAAATCTCTTCCAGGAATTGTTTGCTGTTCTCATTGGCTGTGGGAAGCTGAGATTGTTTCTTGTTTCTAACCACGGCAGTTATCCCTCATCTATCACAGAGAGCACACACACGTTGTAACCGTTTGCCAAATTAAAGCCATTATATCAATCTGGAGAAATTTATTTAAACACAAATAGTTGAATCTGATTAAGTTGGGCCCAATGGGGATATGTCACAGTGACTAGACCGCAAGGTATACAACATGGCTGCGCGAGCAAAACTCAATACAAAGTTCACTGTGGAGGCCGTCACCTTGTGTTAAAACCATCAAAACTCAATACATCCCACTCTTTTCCAGTAAGAATGAATTCAATGGCCAGTATGAAACTGGTCATAGGAAATGGATTCATTCCTACATTAATATTTCCACATGACAAAACTCAAGGTCCCCCCCCTTTTACATGAATTCATCTAGAGAATTAAGAAAGCCCAAAAATAAGACAACATTTCATTTACCATTCCAAGCGCATGAATGCTGAGTTCGCTTCATCATCCCAGTCAACTTCCTTTTCTTCTAGTTTTTTCACTTTTAGATACACCTTCTGCAATATAAATAATTTAATTTATTCAGTTATGCTGATCTTTTGATTTTTCAAGCATGGAAAATGAGTATGCAGTTGATTAACATTAAATGGGCAAAAACTGTAATTTTGGAGTGCATGATTTGAAATTATCAGTGTTTTGAATAGTCACTTTACTAACTGGAATACACCTTTATATGTCGTGTTAAAATTGGGATAGAACAGAGAAAACTATTCCCTACAATATTAGAGATCAAAGGAAAAAAGGACTATTTCCATTAAATAATCATCCATTTTGAGTCAAAACATTGTATAACATCCTATAATGGTACATTTATGAATAGCATTGAGAAGTAATGTTTTTGACATAAGTTTCCAGTGTAATCATCAGATAGGGTAGCATTGAAGTAGCATCACTATATAAATGAAGGTAGACGTGTTTAAAGTGAAAAAAATTAGGAGAGCATATACATAGCATCCTCTCTAAAAGTACCAGAGGGACTAGGAAATGCCAACGTGGTCCTAGCCTCGAGGAAGGGAAAATCCTGATGTTCACCTCCCCGTGGTAGAGAGGGGGCAACACTTGA
>WURS02436843.1:0-15302 GCA_011762765.2 Rhinocypha anisoptera | reverse complement strand
CCCCCTTCCCAAAGGCTATATATACTGTGAATTTTTTCTGTGAATCACCTGATGATGTTGCATTGCGACGAAACCCAGGTCGTATAGAAAATATATTTTTATGTGGAATTTCAAAGTTTGTGTCTCATTTAATCAATTAGTGCTCTTATTAAAATCTGTGAAACTTATACGAATTTAAGCATAATGTAAATAGTTAGGCCTGATAATATAACATTCATAATGTAAAGCTTCAGGGGTGAGTTTATAGGATTGAAATATATTCCCGGGCACGGTGGCGGCGGGGGTAACGTCCTCGTCTGCCAACCCGGAGGGTCGCGGGTTCGAATCCCGACTAGGTGGATTTTTCAATCTCCACCTAGGGCATGAATGTGTGTGTCTTTCGTCCTTGTTATTAAAAATGTTATAATGCCCACTGTAATTGACCTATTAGTGCTGTTTGTGGGCGATTGAAAATAAATTTAAAAAATATATTAATGACAAGGAAATGGAAATTTTCCACTGGTAAAATAGCGGATAATTGCTATTTTTTTCATTAATCTCTTGATGGTCTATCTAAATAGACTCTTAGGACAAAAATTAGTTTAAAATAGGCTAAAAATCGAATCTACCTTTCCATCTAATCACTTGGCAAGGGAAGAACCAATGTCGTATTATATTTTGCCTTCCCTTTGACTTCACTGTTCGAGGAACTCGGAGAATAGAAACCAACCGACCAACCAATTTCATGACCCTAGAATACGCATTGCTATGCCCATTTTTCTACTGCCGCCTTTGATTTTTCTTTATCCTCCAATCAGGATAATACCACCTTGAATAATACATGCTCTGGTCACGCGAGGGGCTCCCTGGAAGACTCAAGTTAAAGCCACTGGCACTGGGGAGACCCAAGTAGAAGCAAGCCCCCAGGATCAATTGATTGAAGGCAGTGTCGACTAGCTGGAGCCGCGTATCTCCAATTTGCTCTCACGAACCTCAAAGAAGCCTCGTGTTTATTTATTCATCCATGGGCTGATGATTCATTTACGTAATATACATATCCCTCTTTAAGTTGAGAAATTTGGGAAGGTTTGTGAGGCCCATAATATATAATGATTTAAAATCTACTTAATATATTTTTAGATTGAATATTTAAGTATACCTTATTAATGTGTATTTTGTGATTTTAAAAATTCTAATACTACATTTAAGAGCTTATATTACAAAGATAATCTTACATATTAAAATCTTGTTACGTCAAAATAATTATTTTTTTCCAATTTATATATATAATAAGTATTATTACGTATTATTTTTTGGATGAAATTGTAAATTAAAGAACGCAGAACACTTTTGCATACTAAACAAAAAAATGTAATGGAAATTTTTCATCTTTGGTTCATGCATTGATTCATACCAAATATTCCTGCAATGGCCAGGATTCTTTGAGCTGGAATGGAGTTAGAGTGGAAGTAACCCTCGTCATACAAAAAAAGGATTATTATATATTACTGCAACATTCATAAAAAGTAATTATGTAAAGGATTTCTTCGTACGTATAATTTTAAGAGGTTTATCTTATCAATGAGAGAGACCGTGTTCAAAACAAGGATTTCATATTAACTCGGTACACTTATTTCAAATAACACATATCGGGTACAAGACTAAGTCGACTGTACAAAATTAGAAATTCTCGCTACGTTCCCCGTTCACACTCCCTCCTCGAGAGACTCTGGTAATGAACACGTGCGTGACTCCGTCTCCAAACGGCAATATGATTCCTTTCAATGGCACGTAGTACGAAAGGCGGCAGGGGATAAGAGAGAAAAGGAATGGAGAGATAAATAAGAGGAACGCCGGGCGAGAGAAAGTCTGCTTGGGGAAAGGTCAAGAGCTCAATAAATATTATTGGTTTCTACCGTTCAAATCCCGCCTACTCATCCCTACCTTCTTCTATATTAGAAATGTGAAGGAATAAAATAACGCCAGCATTCCTTCTCCCCTTGACTGCTCGCAATTTTTCCCGGAAAATACACATCTCGACACTCTTCATCATCTAATGCATCCCCTTAGGTATCCGTGACGGATCGGAAGAATCATGGCGCATCAACGTTCATAGAAACAAGTATCGAAGCCAAATCTGGGCATTGCAAATAATTTCTCTCAATCTACCAGGTATGAATTTTTTTTTCTTTTGAACTTTTCGTGATTGCTTCTACATCTAATTGAAGTATTTCTGGATTAATTTCGGCAGCCAAGTCTTTGATGAATTCCTCACAACGGAAAACAGTAACATTTTATTTCATTAAAACATTCGCCAAACAACAGTATTTTTGCCAGAATATATAAAAGTAGTGAATTTGATTATAATATAACTGAAAAAAAACCACCTTTGTTCCGAAACTACATTTGTCCCCCAGCAACAGAAGAGGTTGCAACATCTTACCCTGATTATAAAGTCTTTTTTGATTTGATTTCCTCATCTACATTCGGCTCGGCCAGCTTTGAGGAGAATATGCAAGATCTCAATTGTTGCTTATGCGTTAGAAGGTCGGAAGCTGAAAATATTTTGCTCCCTTTTCTGGGTCTTTATTGCCAGTTGAATTGCCATGTTTCGTAATTTTCCATGACACACGAGTATAACATAAATTTGTGATTTACTTGCTCCTTTTTCTCGCTTCTACAGCTCCCATTGCATTAGTTCAGTTCTTTCTCCATACTTTTTGTTATAATTTGTTGAACTAATCTATTGAAAATACTAGGAAATACTGACCATTTGTTCATCTAGGAATTTTGAGAAACCGAATCATCAACGAATTGCTCCCCTTTTCTACCGTCAGCTTGCACAAACCAAATCCCTGGGACGACGTAGCATCCGAGTATACTATTTTATGTGCAAAAATTTGAGAGGACCGAATGTCTTCAACACTCTACCATCACTTTCTTTCTATAGATAAAGGAATTAGGGTTTACTTATAAAGAAGTCTGCATGTGACAGGAAAGCTTCGAGATCCGCCACGAATCATTCTTAGGATTGAAGACTTGATATGATGAATTATTTATCTAATAGATATTAATGTCCATTTACACTATTCTTATTCGAAGTCGTATATCTATTGCAATGGGGTTGTGGTAGTACAGATGTTAGAGAGCTTTCAAACGCTCTAACCACTAGGGAAAGGAAATGGCCCCCCTTCCCCGATATGTGAATTTTCACACGTCGCGTCGTTGGGCTCTGTGTAAATAGAATTCTATCCTCAATTATCAAACTGATCGTACTGGTAAATACCGTGGTATACGTCCCAATCGCTTAACCTCAATAGGATGCATGATATATTTGGCTTATTTTTCCAATAAATATCAAGGGAATTCCTATGACCGTTCAAATAATTCGACTTAAGGGCGTAGAATAATTTGTTATTGTTTTCGTCCTAAACCCATTAATTTGTTAGTGAAAGTAGGTGTATGGGAAACTACGATAAAACCACAAAAAGCTGCCACAAATTCAGGTATATATGATTTAAAAATTGATGAAATGCAATTTGAAAAAAAGTTTTGGCTATGTAAACCATGTTTAGGGTTTCCCTTTAGAGTCGATTTTTCCCGCGTAATTCAATCTAGAATTCTCCTCTCCTTTGCGATATCACCAGAGTTAATGGTGTTCCGTCGCTTTGGGTCCCTTCTCCTGGGAGAGTTGAATATACGGTTTCTTTCCCCCCGTCCGCACTCTTCTCGCTTCCCCCTCACTCTCTCTTTTCTCTCCATTTACCCCTTCACCTATGTCCTTCATCCAGGCCACCAACCGGATGCCTATCGCCCACACACTCCATTTCCTCCGACACACTATTCGTAAAGCGGAAGCAGTCAGGGGTCAACATAGGATCGAATCCTTCACTCGGAGACAAGGTCACGAAATTCGACAGGGCATTCATTCGTTGGTGCGCCAGTGAAAGTGATCATTCACTCTGGTAGGACACACTTGAGGTAACTGTATTCCTTTGATGGCTAAAATCCATTCAAGAAGAAAATATATCCGAAAGGAAAAGAACCGAAGGTCGTACTCCATATTATGATGCCGCAGTAAGTCTTGGCCAGTAGTGTTAATACGACAATCTAGAAATTGAAGTCATATAAGAGAATTACATACACATGAATTTAACTCCACGCATGATGGCATGAGGATATAAGAAAATATTAAGAAGTTTAGGAGGTATTATCAAGGATTAAATTCACCCGCATTAAAATAAAAAATAGTATATCCAGTACAGAACTACCAATGTCATCCACAATATTGAGAATACGAGGGTCTATGTTACATTAGTTGAGCAACATAAATATATCATAAAAGATTAATTCCTTGACAATTTATTAATTTTACTACGTAACAAATAGTTTAACTGCCGTAAGTTCAAGAATTTCAATTCATTGGAAATGAAGAACATCACTACTTTACATTACTACCCTGCTTTTTCATTTACAGCAGTTGCAGTGACCGTAATTATCATAATTTCTTTACGAATTGAGAAATATTTATGAGCAATTTGAACACAATAGTTTGCCGAAAAACAACTAAAAACCTACAGCGAACAAGACCTACTCATAAATCTTATTAGCCTTCTCTCTCTTCCAAAGTATCTAAACTTCTAAACAGAAAATAACACTCTGACATCGCTCACCACTTCTCTTTCTTCCACTTTCCTTCTTTTTGCAGGGTTTACCCAGGGTAAATATTCCACCCCAAGGACTAATATCGTTGAATTATAGATAATCATGAAGGTCTGGATCGAGAAGCGATTTAGAATTATGGAGGAAGGGGTTCTTCCTTGCAGAATGAACGATCTTGAATTCAAATACGGATGTTGTTACTTGAACCCTAAACCAAATACGAGCATACGAGTGAACATCGAGCTTCAAAAGACACGAAAAATCTTTTAGTTTTCAAATGCGTCTGATCGAATTTTTGAGTAACTACTCGTCAAAAAGCAATTTAAAACTGTCTTAAAAGTGTTCTTGGAGTTAAGATTATAGGAAAATTGGCACCTGCCTCTTTCCGGTAGTCCACTCCAATCGTTGGCTTGATTTAACAAACAGTCATAGAAATTATAATGATATAAAGGTGGCAACTTTCCACGGCTAACATAAATTTTATTTGACCGGTTTCGATGTCACAGCATCATATTCAGATCTTCAGACAGCGGAAAATTGCCATCTCCACATCATTATAATGTACGAATCCCACCATATCACTCCTGAAACCACGCAATTCGTTCAGTAATAGAAAATCGTGAAATAAGTGGCTGTGACTTTCTCCATTTTTTTCCATTACAGATTTCTGCCGGAGACATTTCACTCTCAGAGGCGAAGAGGTAAATTTAGACAAGTTAGGGCCGATACGCAGGAGGAAAGGAAGTTCATTTGTGTGGAGATATTAGGGAAGTAGATGGGGATCTCCATGTCGCGAAGAAAAAAATGCTGCGAATAGGGATGGTTAGATAAAGGAGGGATTTTTAGGGAGGAATACACGGGGACGTAGTGTATGGCAATCCTCGCTACCAATCACGCACGAGGCGAATTTCCTCCTGTTCCCTCCGAGGCATCGAAAGGGCATTCCCCGTTCTTTTTTATGGCTCCTGGGATCGAGATTGGCGCGAGTGAGTTTAGGAGACATGTGGGATCACGTAAGGGCCTCCGCCTCTTGTTTCGACGCAGGAGAATAAAGGAACTACTACCCTTCCCCGTTACGCTCCCATAATTTACTTCGACCTTCTAACCTCTCTCAAACAAGGAAGGACATCCATTTGATGGCTTGGGATCACACACACACACACAACGAACAAAACAGAATCCACCAGGGACAAGCACATGAACACAAAAACGTATGGGAAATTAGAGCTTGAGATGTTATGTTTAATAACATATAAACTGGAATCGAAAATTATGGATTGGAATTCAAATGCTTTGGAGCTCATGAATACGAGTAACCTGGCATAGAAAACAATATTTTCCTAGTTCTTATATAAAAAGAGATTCGCCCTTATGGCTTACACCCATATTACGATTGCATAGCAGGTAATTTACATTTCGTGAAGCGTTCGTGCATCACTATCATCAATGGACAAACCAGAGCATGAGAGGGATATGACTAGTCATAGGAAACGAAGTAATTTGAAGTATATTTAAAGGAAAACGTGGAAATCCGTAAAACGAGGACATTTGTGACGCGATTCTTACAGAAATAGTTATCAAATTTAATAGAAGGGTGAGTTTAACGATCTCGGGATTTATTTAATGGACTTTTTTCCATGAGGCAATAAAGTTAATTGACCTCGTGAAATCCACTAAAGAAATTTAATGCACGACCTAGGATCCGACACTTTCTGTATTCTTCGGTACCTAAAGATGACACGAAGTATCGAAACGTAGGTCGTGCAAAAAACTTATTCAGTGAAATTTATGAAGTTCATTTATTTTTCTTCGATTAAGAGAAAAACCGTAGACGATAAAAATATTAGAGGAAGAACATGGATGGATTAAAGGAATAAAGAAAGGAAAACGCTTGGTCAAGGAAAGCGAAGAATGAGAAAGACGGCAGTTAATAAGAACTAACTGATCCTCGAATTAATTACTCATGAAAATAATGAAGGTTACAAGTTTATGGATAAACAATGTACATCCATTTGTCAATCGTCACTGCTTTTCACTCTTCCTGCTTAATTGATCATCATCATGTGTCTTGGTGTATTTATATTTCATCAGATCATTTCATCATCGCTTTCAAGTGCTTCTTTACATATGGCAGACATAATTTAAAATTCCTCCATAATTATTCTCGTGTTCTTTGATTGATAAAATAGTCTTATCTCACAAAATAGTCCCTAATCTTATTAGGTATGAATATCCATGGACACAAGTAACCTCTCCATAAAACTGTCATAATCCATAATTAGAACCCTTTTCCACTGCTTCCAACATTCATGTAGCTAAACTTCCAACTATCCACGTCACACATTGATGGGAAAAGGCACTACAAGTACACTTTTATTAATTGTAAGGCAATGATTTTCAGTACCTCTATATTTCTCCTCTTTTAGAATTCAGACTTGAAATTTTCATTTTTGGTGCTCCTGATTCTTAAATAGGAAAACCCTACCACACAATATTATTATTATTAAAAATACAGATATCTCTATATCGTTTATGTTGCCTTCTATTAGACTGACGTAGAACATTATCACTAATTTCTTAGCTTACCTCTCTGGATGTGCGATTGGAAAATTAATTGATCAAACTGAAAAATCGACATACACCCGAATAAAAAGGATTTTTTTCGGTACGAAAAACTATCTGAAACAAAAAATAAAAATGGAACGATGGATAAGACGGAAGAAACTTTGCCGTTTGGGAAAAGAAATTGAAGAAAATAATGAACAGATGTAATTGATAAGACAAGGTAATAATAATATTAATAATAATAATAAAACGTCTTTATTGCAGCAAGATTGAGACGAAATAGCTCCTTCTTCCACCCAACCCCTTGCCGCATATACAATAATGAAAAAAAATTAAGTAAATGGTTTTACAAAAAACGTAGGACAAAGATCGTACTATAATTGCTAGTTATAAGATAGTGAGATAAGGGAAGAGGGAGAATTAAAATTGATTTTCTGATCTCATTAAATGGTACTATAATTATTCTGGGTATAATGGCAAAATAAAGTTTGACATGTATCTCTGAGGGACGTAAATTTAGATGTTCATATGACGATGTTTGCATGTTTCTCTTTAAAAACAAATAACTGATTTTCTTCCCACATGACATGTATTTTCATTTGTCATTGAAATTTTTGCATGCAAGTAGTTTCTCTGCATGTGTTTAATATATAATATGGGAATGCATAGTCACTCACCCCCTGCCACACGCCATTGCGTCGGCTTGCAGGGTGTTACGTAGACGATAAAATTGGTGAGTGAATATTATAGACAGAGAGATGGCAGTGTTCTACTATTTAAAAAGTGAATTCCACCATATCACATCTGAAACTATAAAAAAAAGTATCAATATTTAATTCAATCATCTCGTCCAGTCTTCCTCTGTAGTCACCTCTGTTTTATTGCTCTCAGAGATGGTCTTCATTATGGCTTCTATTCGCGAGAAAATGGTGGTGATGTGATCCGAAAGATTTCAGAGAAAAATATGTCTACGGCAAGTACGAAAAGTAAGATAGTTGTGGGGAATCATTAAAATGAAAACCATGCCCGATACAATAAATAAGAAAAAAGCTCACGATAACTATTGGAACTTCAGGAGACATGGGAAATTAACATGGAAAAACTGTAAAGTACGTAATTTTGGTTTCTGTGTGTATATTTACTAGAGAAAGGTGAGGTAGATGATATATAAGAGTAGACGCAGTTATTCTAGATCAAGTGATAGTAGAAGTATTAAGGGAAATGAAGTGCAGTAAGGAAGTCGGTGAAGCTAATATTCCTGGGAAATTCTTAAAAGAATTCTACGGCGGATATCCTATGTGCTCTATGTAGTATTAATGAGGAATGTGTCTAGCAAGAAAATTTCCTTAGATCGATGTCGAGTCCCATACGCAAAAAGCCAAATGCAGTCCTGTGTGAGCAGTATAGAGTCATCAGCTCAATATCTCAATGGATAGATTGGTTACATTTCTATTTCGGGTGTGGAATTCGAAACCTAGAATTGATGAGGATGGGTGAGAGTGAGTTGGGGACCAATGGGATACGGGTTTGGAAAAGAATGTAGAAGCTGACACAGAAAGAAAGGAATACGACGTGGTATGGTACCCATAGCAGTGGAGGACAGAAAAATGCTCCTTGAAAAATAAAGTAGGCAGGAGAAGTAGCTGGGAGAAGTACTATGAGGTAACTGAATATTAAAGTGAGTGATTGAAGGTAAAATGTCGTGAAAACTAGGCAGAATCAAAAGAAGAACGGGAATGAACCGTAGAATAAATAGAGGCAGAGAGTTTGCCACAACTAAAGCTGAGAATTATCAATTAAACACACTTAAGGTAACCAGGATGTTCAAAAGTTATAGGTTCTCGGAAGTCACTCATAGTTCTTGACAAAGATAAGTTCAGGAGAAGTGAACATAAAAAAATTGAAAGGGTAAGATGTTTTCATTGGGTGACATCAAGTTCGTATGTGCAGTGAGTTGTACGTAACAACCTGATAGCAGATGGTTTCCCGGAGTATGTTATCCGTGAAGGTTGTTCGGGTGAACCACCGAGTCACACTGCATTGCTTCTTACGTTTTGATGAGCGAGTCGTTCATCATCATCAGAGTTTAGGTTAAGGATTATTTTTGGTAAAACACTGATGGTGATGGACGATTCGCCCATCGAAACATAAGCAGCGATGCAGAATGTGACCCGGTGGAGCACCCGAACAACCTTCACCAAACGGGTAGCCTTTCAATAAGTGTTCCATTTCAGGGGCGTATGTGAGGGTTGAAGAAAGTTAGACTGAAAATATTGTAGCAATAATTTAAAGGTAAGTTGTGTAAGGAAGCTTTTTTCGGGCTTGAAATTCTCAAGTTGATTCTAATATTTATCGATGTTGATCAATAATCGCTGTAGAAAAGGAGAGAGTCATTTTAAATCATCATCATTGGCATAAAGGTAGAAACAATTTTTGATGGGTTTGGGCAGAAAGTTAACGCTGAATATGAGAAAGAATTGGCGTGCGTTTTTATTTATTTATATTAAATATTTTTTTTTATTAGTTTGCACGGAAATAGGGTAAATAAGGAATAAGGGTTTAACGACGTCTTTCGAGGGGTGACAATTTTTGTTTTGAATGATCTGGCAAGTTAAGATAGAAGTGAATGCAATGGGAAAACATTTAGGAAGTACGGTGACCATGAATTTCTGGCTGCTAGGGATTGGGAAAGGATATTTGAGGATGCATTCATGTGCGAGAAAGATCACGACGGACATTTTTGGGCGACATTTTCTGTGAGCAGGAATACCTAAGAATTCTTTTTTGTTGGGAGGGATAATGGAAGACCACGACGAAGGAAGGACTGATGTAGGTTGCTGAGGAATGTGAATGTTATAAGATTCGATTTCAATTTCTTCACCATCCACATGCTCAAGTGCACATCTATCACTAATTTAGGGATCGGTCTTTGGTAATTCCTTCCACTAAATGTAATCAAGCTTTAACTTTTTCCACGATGCCAAGAAACTATAGGAAGGGTCTGAATTTTTCAACTCGAATAATTCACTACTTCAGCTCCGAAGCGGAGGCTACTCTCTGAAAAGAAGCGGTTCCAGGGCAGAGACCGCATCTGTTCCTCGACATAAGTCGATACTCCATTCTTGATAACTCAGGATATGAGAGAAACGTTTATCTCGCTCTTGTTCACTATGTACTTTTCTCCTTTCCATCGAAGGAAAAGTGAAAGTCATTTCCAGCTCTTTGAAGGATAAGTTTATTTCTTAACATTTTAAGTGAGACGTCTTTCTCCCTCTCTCTCTCTCCCGGGACACTCGAGGAGGAAGAGAAAATAAACCCCAGCGGAGATACTTGTGATGCGACTTAAACCCTCTGTCTTCAAAAAATCCTGCTCTCTCCACACAACGGATTGAGCACAATTCCTTACTCCGCCTCATTCGCCACACTTCAGATTCTACATTTAATTTAAAATCTTTCATTTTTAATGGATCTCCTGAGGGTCAACTTGTTAAAGTCATTTCCATTGAAATTATTTGCAGAGTTAATGCCTTCAATGGAAAGCAAAAATCTTGAGGTCACTGCTAACTTTTTAAGGAAAAGAAAGAACTCTTCCGTGGGACACAAGCCTGAGATTTTTGTAAATTAAAATTTCAGTGAAATATATAGAAAGAAAAATGACTGATAAATGAAGATTGTATAATTTTGTCATATATTCTATGGGTATGTTATATTAACGAATTCTTAATCTTTGAAACTAGTTTTAAGACTATATGTTTGCGATATTATGAAAGTCTGTATCATTACAGGAAATACATTTTTGTAGTAGTTTCATTTTTTAAGATGTTTTTATTTCTACAATGTGCTTTAATTTGTATCAACAATGCGCATTTAGATAAAACATGGTTTGACCTAAATCATTTATTAATATTACCCATGGCAAGACATGTACTTCAATTTCCTGATGTTGCGTACCTGATAAACTGGGGTTCCCCTAATTGAACTTTAAAATTTCGCCTTCAAGCCAATGCAAAATCGAGAAAACTAACAATAGTAGATGAAAATAAAACGTATGAATTCCATTTAATAAATTTATTGAAGGGGCATGTTTTTTTAAAACCTGACGATGATAAAAAGTATAGAAATCATGGTCTTGCAATAAATTTATTAGTTGATAGTGTCGGCTGTTACATGGTTGAAACGAATCATCATAGCGAAATGAAAAAAACAACTCGGTAAATTTCCACAAAATTTTGGAAATTTACCAAGTTGGTTTTTTTCATTTCGCTATAAATTTATTAAAAGGATTTCACAAAGTTTATTTATTTATTTTATTTCCATCATGGAGAAAATATACAAAGGAAAACCCGAAACCATTAAGCTTACTAACTGTAGTTACCAAGTGAAGTATAATAAATAGAATAGGAGTCCGTATTCTCTACTTTTCTTAATGAAAATATTTTAAGTTTAGAGTAATATTAAAAATATGAAAAATCCAATAACCTTTCAATAGAAATAAAATTTCTTAATTGTAAAATTTAAAACAGCAACTAAATTTCAGAAGTTTTCTTACACTTCCAAGCTATATGAATTTTCCAAACTCCGTCTCATACCAGACAGATACTCCCACATTTAAGTCATGTCGACGTTAGTTATTTTGTAGAGCATTATATCTCATCTTAGGCCCCTCAAAAGTATTTTCTCACTCTATGATAAAGCTAATTACCACGCAGAGCCTTAATCATTACATTTTAATGCCAATTACTGTCTATTACTTTAACTATTTCAAGTCGACTCCTTGAAGTCCAATAAAAAAACTCCTAATACATCTAACCCTTTTTAAACTTTATTTTATAGGAAAGCTCCTTCCGTTTTACGAGGAAATATTTTATCAAAATGCCTTTCAATATTAAACTTAATTGTAAAGTTTCGCATCATGTGAGAAATTGGCATAATAAATACATTAATTAACCAAACAATCATCGATCAACCATCGGTCATTAAATAACAAGGATAGAGTTTCTGTCACTCATATTTAATATCAGTTCTATTTTTCGTTCTATTATAGCTGGAATTTAACTACATTAAATACTTAATTTTTCTGAATATACTTACACAGAGCCTTTTAAATGTGGAATACTTTTAATATAAATATATACTCTAATCTATAAATAAATATTTATGCGTTTTGACTTAATAATTGACCATTTTAATTCCTCTACACCCTTATCTAACTCTAGAAAGTCACTGCCTTTAATAATTCAATATTTTTGCAAAAATGTATTTGACTAATCTTTGATATTCTTATTTTAATTCCATGGCTTTCTTAATGACATTTAATTTTTGTTTTCAAGATATATATCGTGGATATTGCTTCAAAAGTTAATGTTTAATGTTACTGAATGAATTTAATAAATACAGAAAAATTTGAATTCCGAAGCAAATTGAGTATCTTTCAGGACTAACAACATATTCACTTAATATCACTAAATTTGACGCTAACTAAAATTCCATAAACTCGTGTTCCATATAAAATCAATATACAATTGCACAATATAACAATTGCAGAGAATAAATTCAGCGTAGACTTTAATATTTAATTGGCGTTGCCGTTAAAAGTAGTTCAAAATTCCAAATTAGAAATTAATTACTAATTACCCTGCATACATTGCCACCTTCATAAAATCCACTCAATACTCAACAATAGGCATCATTTTCAAACTACACCAAACTAAACTAAATCATTTTCACAAAAATTCTACATTTCGTTAAAATATTTTAATTTCAAAGAAATACCTAGCTAAATTTAAAAAAATACATACCTCGACTTTGGAGTGTCTTAAAAAATTGGGGAAATATTTAAAAAAATATTTTTCAGTTTGTGGAATAAACTAATGAATTCACTAACAATAAAATATGGGGAGTATGCGACTCATTAAGACAAAGAGAGACGTCCTTGATGCTAGAAAAATTCTAAAGTTGAAACAGAGTTGTTTCAGTGATGCGATTAAAGGAAAATCTATGCTCCTGGAGATTTAAAGAACACCTTAATAGACAAGCGAATCAGGGACTTTAAATTTCGAAAGGAGGGCCGCAGAGAACAACTCCTTCAAAATATTATTCCAATATTACCTGCTATGTCACTCAATAAAAAAGTGAATGTAATTGCCTTTGTCGAAAGAAAGAGAGTTACATTCTATGGGAGTAGGGAACCAATATGTAGACTCGCCACTAGGACTTCAGAGGAAATCGGTTTTCGATTCGACATTCAGAGTTAAATGGTTTCCATCGTTTCAGTGTTTTTGACAGTTACTCTTTCCTTAGATGGGAAAGTAAATGAATGAAGATTTTTTGTCATCGTACGGCCCCCGTACTGTCCTGGAATATCTTGAGGACCATCCAATTGTGAGGGAAAGAATTCAACTCCAGAATAAATGAAGTTCCACGCCTACAATGAAGACATTGTAGAGGAGAATCCTGAATATAACCTTGTTCACCATTCATCAGTAGTGCAATCCCAAGATTGGATGACTGCAGCCCTCCATTCTCTCATATATGGTTCTAGCTCTCTAACCAACAGGTAGTTCCTCTTTCTAACGGCTTATATAATTTTTAAAGAAAGTCAGATATAAATTGTACGTCAATTCTACAGGCGAAGACGATTAACGTATACTTTTTAATGTTAAAATAAACACAAAAAGGGATTTTTCAAGTTAATATACAGCACGGAAATGAAAATCACTTGGTAAATCCCACAAATTTTTAATGTGACGACCTAGGTATCAACATGTTATGTCTGATGAAGACACACCGTGTTTAAACCTAGGTCGTCACATTAAAAATTTGTGGAGTTCACCAAGTGATTTTCATTTCCGTAATGGATAACTTCCACCATATCACGCCAGCAAATATTACTGCTGTTAATATACATCCCCAATGCAAGTCATAACTCGCCCATTTATAAAATATTTAATTCATGAAGTTCTATGCTAACGTGTTTAACATTTTTTTCAGACAGATACAACTTACTATACTTCCTAGGTGTACTACACATTTACATAATACAATAGAAATTGACAGTTGTACGCAAATATTTCAAATCTTTAAAAGTGCATTGAATATTTTCAATGATAGGTAGCAGAAGGAAGTAATCCAGTCAGTAAGAGATACTTAGATGTGACATGAAATAAAAAGTAGACAACATCACTGGAATATGTATGTACATGAATCTACGTAATCTAAACAGGCAGAAAAAAGTACAGTAGGCACCAGCTTCACGATGGGTTTCACAATGCGACGGAATCACTTTACGACGTACTTCACTAAGAAGATCGTTGTTAAATTAACGGTTGAAAACTCACATATTGATTGTGTGCATTACTAGCTAGCATTTAGTAAATAACATATTATTTGACAACTGAATAATCTTAGCAGTTTGTAACTAAATATGCGATATATATATACTAGATATCCAATATATTTCGTATATCCAATACGGTGGGGAGTCCACACTTGTGGATATAACTACACTTTCGCAAGATATACGTAGAAAACAAATAAAGGACACAATTGGATCCGAATTTTCGGTGGTCGAACCACACCTTTCTCTTAGGATCGAGGAAGAGGAAAATACATACACGTATTAACAAACCGCTGTTACCCGATGCATGGATCATCAACAAGGTATAAACGGGAAATAATAAGATAAGATATAAAAAATAAGGTTCACTCGACGATATTTTCAGCACACGAAGGATCCCGCTCAAAAGGATTTACAACGTAAAGCCAAGGTTCACTGTAGAGCTTTGCAAAACTAAGAATAGAGCGAGCGTATTACGTAAGTTGCGGTGGAGAGAAGTAATTATCTTGGAGGAAGGAATATACTGGGGAGGAGTGAGATGCCTTAAGAAGCTCCCTCTTCGTGGCAGCTCTCGAGAGGGCCAAAAACTAAGGCCACGAGGGAGGGAGGGGGGGGGGAGGCGCGTGGAATGTATAGAGGCGAGATTGTGCGTCCGTGCGTGTGCGAACGTGAGTGTGCACGCCGGGGAGGGACAAGTCGTGGAGGCAGTCGGTCCTCTTAAGGCGTTCGTCCGCAGAGGGTGGAGAGGAGAGAGGGAGAG